>PVLD010006154.1:74167-103774 GCA_004027595.1 Dinomys branickii | reverse complement strand
GGCCGCGAGCCCCCTCCCCTGGCCCTACGAGCCCCCTCCCCAGCTCCGCCCACGACACCCCATTGGCTGCGCTGGGTCCAGCCCGCGGCTCTGGTTGGATACCATATATGTCACTCTTGAGAAGAAGGCGGGACTACAGGGAAAGTCTTGGAACAGTAACCCGCTAACAGTGTGTAATACACACCCCCAACCACGCCCCTCGTCGCGGACTTCCTCAGCCCCTTGGCCCGTGGTGTCAGCGGTCGCGCTTGCTTTTCTCGCTCAGCCTCTGAAGTTCTGAACCACCCCGCTCGCTCTGTTCCCAGGGCCGCAGCCGCCACCCCTTCTCTGCACCTCCACTCATTCCCCTACTTCCTACCGCACCCGGGCCTCTCCCACCTCCCGTGCCCCCTTCCGATCTGCCAGCCTTGTTTGTTACCGGGTCCCCACTTCCCCTCTGCACTCTTAGCTCCTAACCCTACCTCAGTTCCACCATCCTCGCCTTTGTGCGCCCCGCCTGGTCCCCTTCTCCACCCCTCTCACTCCAGCCTGGTCCCTTGGCCCCTCTAACTGCCTTTTCAGGTTCCGGCTGGTGAATAATTAAGCTTCTGTCAAAGAAATAGGCTTTAACTCAATCACACTCACTTTTTAAAAGGAGCAGAGAAATGGTATCGTTTTACCAATTGAGTGACAAGGGTTAGAAAGTCATCTAGGACAACTGAAAACAGTACACTTGGGTAAGAAAAAGCACGTGGGTGTGCGTGTGCATGCGTGTACACACGTACACTAATGCACGTGGCCTGGGATCAGACACTGGGCACAGTGTCAGCAGGGAGGAGGTCATTGCAGCAGATGTCTATGGTGTAGCAAGAAGCCTTGCAGATCCATGGACTTTCTAGGCAAGTCCCACCACGGTGCCTTTGCACATGCTGTTCTTTTTTTTTTCTTTTTTTCTTTTTTTCTTTTTTTTGGCGGTACTGGGGATCAAACTCAGGACCCTGTGCTTGCTAGGCAGGCGCTTATTCCACTGAGCTATATCCCCAGCCCTTTTTAAGTTTTTTTTTTTTTTGGCGGTATTGGGGATCGAACTCAGGACCCTGCGCCTGCAGCAGGCGCTTATTCCACTGAGCTATATCCCCAGCCCTGCACATGCTGTTCTTTCAGTTTAGCATGCTCTTCCCCCACAACCCCACTTGACCCTAGTATCCCACTTGATTTTCTTTGGGGATTTTTTTCTTTTCAGACAGGATCTGGCCTCAAACTTATGGCGATCCTCCTACCTCAGCCTCCCAAGTGCTAGGATTACAAGTGTGTGCCTACACCCAGTTTTCTTTTGGGAAATTAAATACACTCCTCTCTCTGTCTATTTTATTTGAATAGAGCTGACCATGCCCTGACCTCACCAACTTGGGGGAGGATAGTGGATCCAGATCTAGCCAGTTTATGGTTTCCCTGGTCACAGTAATTACTCGGGGAAGTCATGTGGCCACTGAGATGGCTGGGTTTGCTGCAACTATCCGGAGGGAGGTTTTCTATTTCTGCTGCAGTTGCCAAGTTGGAGCTGATGGGCCTCCCACTGCTACAAAGACAGGAGAGGCTTTCTGAGTCAGAAGCCAACACAGAGGACAGAAATGAAGACTGTGAAAGTGCGTCTTGACACCAGCCCTGGGGTACCTAGATCAGCCCATACCTGAACTCATTGAATTCTGGAGCTGTCACATGAACCATCATGAAGTTTTTTTTTTCTTGGTTATTGTAATTATTTTATTTTTCTTTGCCTTTTTGAGACAGGGTCTCGCTATGCAGTTCAGGCTGGCCTTGAGCTCACTTTGTAGCCCAGGCTAGCCTCGACCTCACAAGGATCCTCCTGCCTCAGTCTCCTGAGTGCTGGGATAACAGGTGTGTGTTGCCACGCCTGGCTGTTGCAATTGTTTTAAAATATTGTTTTATTCATCGACTTTGTCTTGAGATTAGTTTGAGTGGATATCAGCTTCTTGTCACCCTCCTGAAATCTTTTTATTTTTTGGTATCAGGAATCAAACTCAGGACGTAGTGCCTGTCAGGTAGGTGCTTGTGCCACTAAGCTGTATCCCCAGCCCCCCAAATCTTGGTAAACAGAGAAATCACCCCTCAATCCTCAGTATGGGAGAGGAGAAAATCAGGCGGCTGAATTAGAAAGGCGGCAGGGACGCAAAGTAGAAGAAATGTTCATGGGAGGCACTGAGGGGTTCGTGGCTGGTCACTGGGTGAGGGGGAGGGTTCTGGGAGCCTGCTGGAGGGGTGTGGAGAGGGGAAGGAATAGAAGTTTGACAGTAGAAAGAATGTATACACTGATTTTGGGACAAGGAGATCATAGCAGATAACCAATCGGAGGGCTTACTAGTGTGTGTCATGGGAAACTAGACTGGCATGTGTTAAATAAACATTAAAATAGAACTAAAATTATCTCTCACCTATCTGTCATCTATCTCAGGCATCTGAGGTTGGCCTTAAACTTCTGTGGGAAGTTTCCTGGTAGCTAAAGCAATAAGGGAAATATGTTGAAATGATTTTCAAATTATACTAAAAAGATGTGTTCTGTTTTCAGGAGGAATGTAAGACTTTACTGTTTTGATTTGGTTTGGTTTTTTTTTTTTCTCAGTGCTGGGAATGGAATCCAGGCTCTTGAGCATCTCCACCACCGTGCTACATCCCCGGCCCAAGACCCTTTTCATATTAAGTTGCGTGTGGTGGCACACGCCTGTAATCCCAGCACTCAGGAGGCTGAGGCAGTATGATTGCTGCAAATCTGAGGCCAGTCTCACTATGTAGTCTCAAAAAGAAGCCAGACATAAAAAAGCCCATGTCACGTGATTTCATTTCTGGCTAACGTATGATGGAGAAAAAAAAGGTCAGTAGAAGGGTCTTCATTTTGAGAAGGGCTCTGGGTTACCCACGTGTACGCATTTATCAGAACTCTGTACCATTCCAATTTTAGTACGAGTGCTGCTGAAGTGAGCACACACAGAACTCTTAAGTGTGTGAATGGCCCTCTTAAGATGTGCGCCCCTTGTTCTCCATGACTTTTACCTTAAAATAGAAAACAAGAGTAAGTAAAACAATGAATGTCAGGCTAAGGGACTAAGGGGGCAGCATTCTGATGCCTTTAACTTTCATCGAAATGCAATGCAAAGGTAAGCTGGAGCCGTCATGGGCGGATGGGTCGGTGGGTGAGAAACAGCTTGACGCAGGACAAGGCGGGTGTAGCAAAAGGTCACCAGCAAGCTGATTGGTATAAGATGTTTGCCATCACATTGTTCAACTTTTCGTTTAATTTTTAGTTTTTCAACTTTTTAAAAGTTTAAAAATGCTCCCAGTACGATGTTGGAAGAAACAGGAACTCTTTAGGAGACAGGGTTGGAAAGGAAGTGATCATTTGGTTGATTTTTTCTCTTTTCTTTTTTTTTTTTTTTTTTTTTGGTCTTTTGAGACAGGGTCTTGCTATGCAGTTCAGACTGGCCTTAGCTCACTTTGTAGCCCAGGCTGGTCTCGAACTCGCAACGATCCTCCTGCCTCAGCCTCCCGAGTGCTGGGATTACAGGTGTGTGCCACCACGCCCGGCCACTTAGTTGATTTTGACGTGGTTGACTTTTGGTTGTTGGGATCCATTTATTTATTTATTTATTTATTTATTTATTTTTGTCTTTTTGAGACAGGGTCTCACTCTGCAGTTCAGGCTGATCTTGAGCTCACTTTGTAGCACAGGTTGGCCTCGAACTCTCAACGGTCCTCCTGCCTCAGCTTCCCAGGTGCTGGGATTACATGCATGTGCCACCATGCCCAGCTGGGATCCAATTTTTTCAAGCATGCTCT
This sequence comes from Dinomys branickii, assembly GCA_004027595.1. Classification (NCBI taxonomy): domain Eukaryota; kingdom Metazoa; phylum Chordata; class Mammalia; order Rodentia; family Dinomyidae; genus Dinomys; species Dinomys branickii. The sequence goes on along the minus strand of PVLD010006154.1, from coordinate 99,943 downwards.
ACCTTGAGCACATGGAAGCCGTCATGCTTTCGAGGTGGGTGGGGTCTTCCCTCTCCCCTGCATTTATCTATCTAACCCACCCACTAATCCACCCACTTAGTTTTTCCAGTGAATATTCACAGCGTGGCAAATATATGCCCAACACTGTCACAGGTACTGGGGCTTCAGCAGTGGTCAAACAAGCCAGAGCCCCTCATCTGCTGTTGTGGAATTTGCGCTGTAATGGGCCAGACAGACCCCACACGGGAAATGTAAGGGTAGAATATGGTGGGGGTGGTATGGAGAGATGTAAGTCGGTGAGGCTGGCTGCTGATCATTGGAAGGGGGCTGTGATTATGATTATCATTATGATTATTGTAGTACTAGAGATTGAACCTAGGGCCTTTGCACTGAGCTACATAGCTAGCCCTTTTTTTCTTTCTTTCTTTCTTTCTTTCTTTCTTTCTTTCTTTCTTTCTTTCTTTCTTTTTTTTTTTTGAGACAGGATTTCACTCTGCAGTGCAGGCTGGCCTTGAACTCACTTTGTAACACAAGCTGGCCTCAGACTCATGGTGATCCTCCTGCCTCAGCTCCCAAGTACTGGGATTACAGATGTGCACCACCACATCTGACTGCATTTTTTAAAAAAAATTGAGACAGAGTCTTGCTAAGTGGTCTAGGTTGGACTCAAACTTTTGATCCTTGTGCCTCAGCCTCTCAGAGTGTGCACCACCACTCCTGGCTAGAAAGTGTGTCCTATTATGAGCAAGACTTGGATGTCACTTCTATCTTAAGATTTCTATCATGACACCCAGCAAGTCCTGCCCAGCTTCAAGGAACACTCCGTAGACTCTACTCTGGACTGCAGAGGCCAGCTTCCAGAAGGAAGAGCGCATGAGGTTGGGGACGGTAGTGTGGCCACTTGGGGTGAAAATCTCACCCGCACATCCCTCATAGAGGGGTGGTATGGTGGAGCTCCACCTCTGAACTACATCCTAGATAGGGACCCAGAAGTGGTATTGTACGGTACAGGCCATAAATGCCTGTCTTGCCTGGCAGGGTGGCACACATCTGAATTCCCAGCACTCTGGGAGGCTGAGGCAGGAAGATTGCCAAATTGAACTCAGTCTGGGTAAGTTAATGACTCAGTGGGACCCCGCCCCCCAAAAAAATTACTTGTCTTATTGACAGGGGAAAAGGTTCAGTAATAACCCCCCAGAACTATACTCGGCCCTAATTCTTGTAAGCCCATATCTCCAACCGCTGTCTCCAGCACATCTGCTCACTTCTACTTCCTCACGGTCATCGTATGACCCGCTGCCCCCACCCAAATCCAGGGGCAACTGCTCCTCCTGATTTCACCCCACCCCCGTGTGATTCTGCCTCCTAATAAGGTGGACTCCTACAGGGCAGCTACTCCCTGGGAGCACCGCCAAGGGCACGAAATCCCTCCAAAACCGAAGCCAGGGCCAGCCTGCAATCGGCGATGGAAGTTAGCGCCACGAGTCCCAGTGCTTGGTGCAGGTGCTGAGCTGCATGCTGTATGAAGCCCATCGCATTCCCGGGCCCTTGCTGGAGCAGCACCGCTGCCCCCTAAAGTGGGTACCATTATTTTCCTCTAGAGGAGCAGCTAAGATCCCAGACTCTGGAACCAGTATTCCCAGGTTCTAATCCTTGTCCCACCACTTACTTCCCAGCTCTGTGACCTTGGCCAAGTTGTTGAATCTCTCTATGACTCAGGGCCATTTCTGAAAAGTGTATTTGCCTAAAAAAATAAATAGTAGGGCTTGGGGATATAGCTCAGTGGTGCAACGCCTGCCTGGCAAGCCCAAGGTCCTGAGTTTGATTCCTGGTACCTCCACCTAAATAAATAAATGAATAGTAGATTGGACTGTTATTTCCAAAGCTCCACTGCCTCCTTGCTGTGGAATTATACACCCGTGACTTTACTGTAGGGCTTTACAGGTCCACTTGAGTAAGCCAAATAATTGTTGGCCCGTTGCCACCGGGCTTGGTTATGTGACTTCTTTTGGCCAATAGGATATGGGCTGTCCTTATATACAAATGAGGGAGAAACCACTGCGAGGGGGGTCTGGGGGGAGGCTGCAGCGCCCACACAGCGCTTCCACCAGAATAATTGAACCCGAGTCTGATTAAGCGGCTGGTGTAGCTACTGGCTGACAGGAAAGAGAGTGAACAGAGGACTCAGTTAAACAACGCCTTGCGGACACAGCCAATCAAATCCAGCCCACGGGAGGCCCTAGAGCACAGCTGTCCGAGGAAGCGCACTTGCTATGACAATGGAATCACTCTCCATCCAAGCTGTCTCGCACAGTGGCCCTGAGCATCTCAACTGTCAACATGACTCAAGAAATGAATTGTTCGTTTTTAGCGGTTCTTTTTATAGGGGTGAGATTCACAGACCACAGATGTGATCATTTGACAGCGTACACTTTGGTGACATTTGGTACAGTTCTGATGTACAACCATCACCTGCGTGTAACTCCAAGGCATTTTCACCAGCTCCAAAGGTTACAGACACACTAAGCTGTCACACAACCCCGGAAGCCCCAGCCACTGCTCTGCTGTCCGTCCATGGGTGTCCTCGGGCCAGGCAGTCCTTAGACGTGGCCAGTGCATATGTGGCCTTTGTGTCTGGCTCCTTTCATCTGACGTCATCTTTTTGAGGTCCATCCCTGCTGTGGCGTGTGTCAGGCCCTTCTTTCCTTGTTATTGCTTGTTCATCTGTTACTGGCCTTGTAGGTTATTTCTGTCTTTTGTATATGGTGGGAAGCACCCCTGTAAGCATTCGTGTGGGAACATTTGTCTCAGTCCTGATTTTCAGTTCTCTGGAAAACATGCCTCAAGGTGCGATTGCTAGGGTGGATGGTGGTTCTGTTTAACTTTTTGAGGAACCAACCAACTGTTCTCCACAGCAGCTATGGCGCTTCACATCCTCACCAGCACACGGGGGAGACTTCCAGTCTGTGCCCTCTTCAACATAAGGACAGTAAATCCACAAAATTTCCCCCTTTATCCTAGTGTGAGGGCCACAAAGATAATGGCCCCTTCCCAGGGCCAAGAGTTAGCCCGCGTGGTACAGAACTCCTGCTTCTCATTGGCCTTAAAATACCTGTACCCCGCTTTCCTCCTTGAGTCAATGCTAAGAGGCTGCATGCTCTTCTAGCTTGCTTGCTATGGGGCTGGGGCTCTTATGCAGGTTCAGTAAGAATTGAACAGGACACCCAGCATAGCAACAGGACCCATGATTTATTTGAAAGAGAAAAGAAAAGATACACTTTACAGAGTGGGTGTGGACCAGGGAAGAACTCATGGCACCAAAGGGCTTGATGTTGAGGGTTTTAAGCCTTAGGGTTTGGGGTAGGATTGAGCGTTTGGTCCGAGGTTTGACTCCTGTCAATAAGGGTAGATCTTCTATCAAGGCAGTGGAGATTTTTGTTGTTGGTTTTTTTTTTTTTGTCTTTTTGAGACAGAATCTTGATCACTATGCAGCTCAGGCTGGCCTTGAGCTCACTTTGTAGCCCAGGCTGGTCTCGAACTTACAATGATCCTCCTGCCTGAGCCTCTCAAGTGCTGGGATTATATATGTATGCCACTATACCCAGCTTCTTTTTTTTTTTGTTTTGTTTTTGACTTTTTATGGCCCTTGGAGGAACTGTCATGGCACCAAAGGTGATGAGGGCGGGAGGATCTGCAGAGTCCATAACATGGTGATGGGGCTGGAGTCAGCCAAGCATTGCAGAAGGCCACTGGGCATGTGTCCAGGGCTTTCTGTGCATACGTGGCCTGGCTGCCTTGTGTTTAGACCCGGCCTCCCAGTCCTGATCTGCTTAACTCAGAAGATGAGCCCGACCCAGAAAGTGGGCTCTGTCCAAGGTGGGCAGGGCCTGCCCTCTCTCTCCAGCATTGCCCCTGGCTCTCTCCTGCCTGCTGCTGAATGTCCACCCTGGAAGGAGGTTGGTGGTGGCCCCAGAATTGGAGAAGGGTCTGTCCCTTCATAATCAGGATGGGCAGGTGATCAGGAAAACACTTTTGGAGTTTGAGAAACCTGGGTCAAGCCCCGATCCAAACTATAAAGAGTAAGATAAAAGATAGATAATAGGAAAAGGGGAGGGAGATCTTTTGCAAAAGGGGAGGGACCAAGGGCTGGAAGGAGGTGCACAGAGGGGAGGGGGATGAAGAGAGAACTCAGATGTGGGATGTACACGTACCAGCCTCGCACAAGGAATGTGGTCATCATATACTGAAAGTGTGTCCTAATAAAAAATTAAAACTGCGGTTGGGGGAGACCAGGCTTCGTCATGCTGACAGCACCACGTCAGTGCATTCAAGAATATCAGAATGTATGTCTTAGCCTCAGACACATCTAGATGGTGCTTGCTTATTGACCATAGCACGTGGACGCACGTTGGCGCCCACACTGACAGTGACACCTGCGTACATCGAGGTGCTATAAATAAGGCACCTATTTCAGTAAAAACATGTGGATGCTCACATTCATGCGTATGGTCACACGCACGTAACATCCGTCAATGCCATGGTTTCCTGTGCAGGTCCTGATGCACACACAGGTGTTGACGCAGGTGACCGCGGGGACAGCGCTGTGGTGAAAATGCTGGGTTCCCGCTCAGGTCCTTGGCGCACGAGCGCCCCCTGGAGGACACTCACTGCGAGGGCGAGGGCCCAACCCGGCGCCCGCGCCACACCCGGTGCCCACGCCTGTCTCAGAGCTCAGCGAGGTGTTTGGAAATCTGGCTTCTGGCCGGCAGTGGCTTTGGTGCGCTGCGCAGCTCTGACGAAGAGTTTCCTGGAGCCCGCCGGAAGAATCTGTTAACAATCACTGGATCCTGGAGTCTCGCCCAGCAAGAATTTTGCACTATTTTTATAGACTAAGTTTTCCAGGAAAGCAACCACATGTGATCCAACGGAAGATCATACGCAGCTTGGAGCAGAAGCTGCGACTGGAAATGTCACCACTGCACAGCACCCTCTCATGGAAGTCTGGGGTTTGAGTCCCAGATCGTCTCTGCCGGCCGGCAGAACCACGTCCAAGCTCTGTCCTACAATGAACGATAGGGTCTCCCTGCCCACTTCCAAGATCCAGATGGCTCTGAATGAGACCAAGTGTTGTTCCCTGATCTGTGACGAAACCCAGCCTGGGCTGATACAGGCTCTTTCGGCAGCAGTGTTTATCCCACGGCGGTGTGAATAGCCCACACTCCACCACACAAGCATTAATGTGTTTGGTTCCGGGAGTCACCCTGAACCAAGCTGGTGCGTGCGTGCGTGCGTGCGTGTGTGCGCGCATAGCTGCCATACAGGAGAGACCTTTCTAAAACTCCAGCACCTCAGTGGTAACCGCACATCTAGTAGGGGCTGGTAAACTATTTTCGGCTTCCTCTCTCTATTACAGATAATATGTTGCAATGATTTTCTATTAGAGATTAGGCAGGTTAAATTATGCTATCTGTGAACTACATTTCCTGACAAAAGAAATGTTACAAAATTTGTTATCAAATAAAACAGGAGGACTGGGCTGATGACCGCTCAGAACTGAAGGTGTAACCCAGGGATTCCCAGAGTACGGTCGGCAGGCCCCAGGAAGTCTCTGAACTCTACTCAAATTATGCACAAGATCAAAATGATTTTCGCAATGCAGCTAGGAGGCTGTTTGCCCCGCTCTTTCTCCCAGTGTACAGAGACATTTTCCAGAGGTTGTGTGATGATGTCATTGCTCTGATGGTAACAGTAATGGGTTTATTATTGTTATTTTCAAGTGACTAAATATTTTAAATTTCTACAAGGTAAATATTGACAGCCCAGGAATGCCAGCTATCACAGAATTACTTGGGCTGCTTGCTAGGCCTTTAGCAGCTCAAAATGAACTCTAGTGACAGTTTTTACACCATGGTAATTGGCAAATGCTAGGCGAAGTTGTTTTCCCCTTTCACAGCACTGCTGGTTCCCACCACCAGTTTTTTGAGGCAACATCTAAGTCCTTAAATTACCGAGGCTGGGCTTGAACTTGCACTCCTCTTGCTTCAGCTTCTTCTGGACTTGCATCCAGAATGTGTGCAGAGCTCCAACCATTCAATAATAAGACAAATCAGTCAACTGAGAAATGAACAAAGGATGTGAGTAGAAGTTTCTCCGAGGAAGATCTCAATGGCCAATAAGCAGTGAAAGGATGCCTGACATCACTAGTCACTGTGGAAGGATAAATTGAAAGGAAGGCTAGGACCACAGGCGTGGGGCACCAAGACGGGCTAAAACAAATGCTCTTTTCCCCTCTTTCAGAAGACTGTGTGACCAGTACTTCAACTTTAAATAACCCACAGAAGCTCTTTGGGACTCTTCAATAATGTTTAAGAGTATAAAGGAGTTGGGAGATTCATTTGACAACCCCAGGTAGATGGAAACTCAAAAGCAGTCACTCCTAAAACCAACACGCCCTATGGTGGTAGAAGTTAGAGTAACTCTGTAGTTTATTTTATTTTATTTTTATTTTTTAAATTTTTCTGGTACTGGGAATTGAACTCAGGACCTTGCGCTTGCCAGGCAGGCGCTTGTGGAAATTAGCGTAACTCTGACAACGTATACAGAACACACCTAAAGTGTGTTGTTTGGTTGGAAGAAAATAGGAACACACAGATCAAGGTCATAATTGGTTACATACTTTTAATGGCTTGATTTTACATTGTCATATACCTAATTCATTGAAAGACTATATGGTAGGAACTGTTACAAACATTTTATGTCGCATAGTTTAACCTCACATCTGCTTCAGTTATTCATGCACGTTGTTACCCCTGTCTTGTCCTAATCAGTGTGCTTTAAGAGTTAAATCAGAGCTGGAGGTGTAGTTCAGCAGTAGAGCACATGCTTTAAAAAATTAAAGTACTAATTATGCAAGTAATGCAGGAACCCATTTCTTTAAGAAATTACAGTAATTTGTGCACATAAAGGTAACCTCATTTGACTACCAGCCACCCCCTCTTGTTTTATTTTTTTAAATTTTGAATTTTTTTTGAGACAGGATCTTGCTATGTAATTCAGGCTGGCTTTGAACTCACTAAGCAGCGCAGGCTGGCCTCAAACTCCTGGAGATCCTCCTGCCTCAGCCTCCTGAGTGCTGATATTACCCTCTTCACTGCTGTTATGTTTGTTATATTTCCATCTAGATTTTTGTTTTAATAGTTTTACACACATATATGAGTTCACCGGAAACATTTAAAAATTATGAGGTAACTGCTATTAGCTCACTTTTGTTTTCTGAATTGTTTGAAAGCATCCACATCATGCAGTGTCATCTCATGTCTGGATAGCTTATGTAAAATTCTTACAAACAAGGGGGGTGTCCTAACGTTATCAAATCTAAGAGTCAGGAAATTAACATGCTACATTATTACCAGTGAATCCTCAAATTCCACTCCACTGGTTTCACCAATTGTTGCAGGAGCAACTCTTCCAACAAAAGGAACACAGGTGGCCTTCAGTTAGTCACTGTCTGGTCCCCGGCACACGACACCCAACATCCAGCAGTTAAAAGAGGAGAGGTTTCTTGTGGCTCACAGTTTTGGCACGTGGTCGGCTGGGTCCAAGCCAGAAACAGGGGGCAGAGAGGTCTGGTACAGGAAAACGTGTTCAACTCATGGCCAGCAAGACGCAGAGAGAAAAGGAAGGAGTCAGAGACAAGAATGCACCCTCTGGGTCAACCCCTCAGTGACCCACCTCCAGTCAGGCTGCACTTCTTTTTTTGTGTGTGAGACAAGGTTTCGCTGTATAGTTTAGGCTGGCCTAGAACTCACTGTGCAGCCCAGGCTGGCCTTGAACTCGTGGCAATCCTCCTGCCTCCGCCTCCTGAGTGCTGGGATTGTAGATGTGTGCCACCACATCCAGCTTCAGGCTCCGCTTCTTAAAAGCACATGCAGCTTCTGATCGTATCAGTAGAGGAATCCACTGGCCAGTGTAGCTTCCCATGATACAATCACTTTCCAAACACGTGATAAACTTGGGGGGGCATTTTAGATCTAAACCAGAACAATTGTCTAAATATAATTGGATGTCATGGTTTTCATCAAGAAAGTGAAGAACAATCCACCCACTGGGAGAAAATATTTGCAAATGATATAACTGATAAAGGGCTTGCATTCAGAATGTATGTAGAGCTCCAACCATTCAGTAATAAGATGAATAACTCAATTAAGAATGGAGCAAAGGACTTGACTAGACATTTCGCCAAGAAAGAGCTCAGTGGCCAATAAGCAACAAAAAGATGCCTGACATCACTAGTCACCGGGGAAGTGTAAATGAAGACCACAGTGAGATAGCACTTCAGACCCAACAAAAATCAAAAAGTGAGATAGGAGCAAATGTGGTAAGGATGTGTACAGATAATAACCCTACACACTGCCGGTGGCAATGTCAAGTAGGACAGCCACTTTGGAAAACAAGCTGCCAGTTCCTCAAAGAATTAAGACCAAAAAGCTTCAGATGGAAAGAAAAAAATAAAATCGTCCCTCTTTGTGAGGATATAATTTTCTACACACATGATCCTAAGAAAAGACAGCCCCAGTGCAGGGCAGGGAGAGAGGATGAGGACAGTGAAGATGTGTTACATCCACACACCAGCTCCCGGGGAGGAATGTGGTCATTGTGTGCTGCAAACGCACACTGACAAAAAATTAAAACGAAAAAGAGAACCCTGAGAAAAATGAAACAGAAACAACAAAACCTCCAGGAATGAACAAGTAAGGTCAGCAAGGTTGAAATATACAAGATAAAATGCAACGAATAAAAATCTATTTTATTTCTATACATTTAGCAATGAATACCTACATTACCATGCAATGTCAAATATAATTGCTTAAAACATAAAACACGTAAGGTGCAAATCTAACAAAATGGGCCTATGACTTGTTCCCTGAAAACTACACAATTCTGATTAAATAAATCAAAGGAGACGGAAAGGACCAGAGAGATATTTAGGATTTCATGGATTGGAAGACTCAACACAGTAAAGATAGCAATTAATAGTCAGCATAGTAAATACATCAATTTTGTGTACATAGGTGTACAATTGTCCCTGACATGTATTTAGCAAGACCCTAACTCAAAATTAAAAGTACAAAGGTACCAGAGATGTAGATCAGTGCAAATGCCCTGGGTTCAATTTCCAGTACCACACACACACACACACACACACACACACACACACACACAAAAATCACAATGAGTAAATTTTAGTACTTTTTCATAAAATTTATTTACTAACTACAGGGATGATTCTAATCAAACCACACTTTGAAAGTGGTTTGAACTTGCAGTCCTCCTGCCTCAGCTTCCCAGAGTATTGAGATTACAGGCATAATTGCATCTCGCTTATTTTAAATCTGAGGAAACCATGGCAAACAGGACATAAGTATTGTGATGCTGCCAGTATAGTTTGGTAACTTAGATACTAAGTGACTATCAGGCGAGTAGTGTATACAGTGTGGATACTCTGGGCAAAGGGATGATTCATGCTTACACTGGACGATGGGGCTCGTATTAGACTTTATCATACTCTCAGGACAATGCACAGTTTAAAACATGAATTATTTCTGAAAAGCTCCCCTTAATATTTATGGATTGAGGTTCACTAGGGCACCTGGAATCCCAGAAAGTAAACACTCAGGAAAGAGGGACCACGGTAAGTGTAACAGGAGAGCCCAGAGAACGGAGGGAGAGCGAGTCTCTGCTGGAGCTGGAAGTAGCGTTTTACTTGGCTGATCATCTGCCAACACCAGGTTACATTTGGACACACACTGAAATGCAGTCACCTGAGATGCGGTCATCTTCCATTGAGACCTCATGGGTCTCCCGTTCCTTATCTGTCTCTGTGGGAATGGGACCGAACGCTTGTTTGAGCCAGGAAAATGCCTCTGGGGGAAAGGAACCTTAAATGTGAGTATTCCCTCTACTACCACACGGGGGAGGCAGAGCCCATGTATCTTCCTCAGGAGCAGGAAGCAATAAATTAGTCCTGCTCTTCTGGCCAGGCTAAGGGCAGAGCCTGGGGAATTTAGAAATCTCAACTTCAGTCTGGATAATTGCCTAAGTGAATAGGTTTCAGATGTGTTTTCTTTCTCCAGTGTGGTTTCCTTCATCTTACAGCTTCTGGAAGCTGCTAATGTCCAAGTTTAAAGGCGCCAAACCACCTTCAGATTCTGACTGCGATGTGGGGTCTCCCCCACATGGTAGCAAACAGGGCCGACTCCCCAGCTCTCTTCACCTGGGTCAAGGTATTTTGTTTTGGTTCTGACCCTCTGATACCCCATGTGCAGAAACTGCTCATGGAGTCGGAACCACCCTGATCACACAGAACGCTCACCCCATGGTTAGCCCAGTGATCCCTGGATTTTAGTTTATTACAGCCGCCGTAAAGCTGAGGAATGAATCTAGCGTTCAGAAACGAATGTCCCACAAAGCCCCATGTGCTGAAGGCTTGCTCACCCGCCCTCTCTGTGGTTAGGAGGTGATGGAACCTTTAAGGGGTTGGGGCCTAGAAGGAAGTCAGATCCTTAAAGACCTGCCCTTGAAGGGGATATTGAGGCTTTGGTCACTTCCCCTCTGTCTTTGCTTCCTGGCCACCATGAGGCGAGCAGACTTCCTCTCCTCTGCTGCCCATTCCCACCATGATGGACTGTAGTACAACAGAGCCAAGTGACCATGGACTGCAGCCCTTGAAACCGTGAACCAGAACAAACCCTTCCTCCTGAAACGGTTATGTCAAGTTTTTTGTCACAGTAATGGAAAGCTGACTAACACAGATATCTAGCTATGATCTAAAGGAACAGAGTTACCTTAACTGAGGCACAGGAAAGAACCAGAATTTTCTCTGAGGAATTACATATTCTATGAAGAACCCAACTGAAGCAATAATCTTCCTCTCAGTGCCTCTGAAGGACACTGTAGCCCCAATGCTTATGTCCTTCACCACAGAAGTACCCATTAACCAAGGCACCTTAGTATCACATTAAAGTTGAAACTCCGGAAAGCTAGGAATATTATATGTGGGCTCATTGGATCTAGTTTTGTAGACTATTATTTTCCTAAATATAAATGGACACAAGATAGGCCAAATAGAGAATGGGGGGTTCCATCCAGAAGAGGACAGGTGAGTGGCACAAGGCAATGACAACACAAACATGCAGGTACGATCTTCAGCTCAGGATGAAAAGTCACTTCTTCCTGCTGGCCGCTGGGGACTCCACGTGCCCTACCCATTCCCATGCAGCTCCAGGGGGTCCTTTCATGCTGGTTTCCAAGGCAGCCAAGTGCACAGACATTTTCTGCCTCCAAGAATGCTGTCTGCTCTTACTCTATGAAATCCTAGGAGCAGATACAGTGAGGAACCCCAAGGAAACAAGCACCAATAAAAGAACTCTCTAATAAAAGTGGCTCAAAAGAGTTGGTGTCACTTGAGGCGAGGGACATAGCTCAGCAGCACAGAGCCTGCCTGACAAGTGCAAGGTCCTGAGTTCAATTCCTGGTACCAAAAAAAAAAAAAAGTTGGTGTCACTGTAGCAAACATAGGCGAGTTCGTGGGCTTGCATCACAGCCTGGGCTCCTTTCTGTCCTTCCTGTGCTCCTAGAACAAGGGGCCCCAGTGCTCTGTTCCACACAGAGGCTTAAGCAGGCCAGGCACATGGGCTGACCATCTTGTCATTGGCCACTAAATCCCTTTTGCAGAGAGTAGGGGTCAGGACCCCAAATCCTGATACCTGGTTGGGCCAAATAAGTGACACAGCCTCCTGTGAGCCAGAAAAGAGGTGCCTGTGGCCTGGGGAGCCCCCAGTCTGCTTCTATACCCCTGATTCACTGCAGCACGTTCTTGCCTGTCCCTGGGAGGGGAGCCCCAGACCAGACGGGAATAACATCCTCACGCTACCTCTCCTTCTCTTCATCTCTGTGCAGATAAAGACTTTCACTCTCCTTATTTGGAAAAAGGCAAGCTGGTAAGAGCAGGGATTGCCCACGTCACCCTGGGTTTCACATGTCAGGAGCCCAGCTCGGGGGTGTCTGCGAGCAGGGCCTGCTGCCCACCCCGGCCAGCCAGGTCCCTGAGACTACAGCTCCAGACACCCGGGTTCTGGTCCAGTCTGGTGTCAGCACATACTTGGGTTCTGGGAACAGGGTGAGTGGATTGAACAAATGGTTAGGATCTTACACAAACACTCCTCACGCCCTGTGCTGGGAGCCTAGAACATTCTCTAATTATAGATGAAGCAGAGTCCCAACACCTGCAGACCCTGACAGGACCACACAGTCCTGCCTCAGACCCGGGGAAGACAGACCTCTGTCCCTGGACAGCGACACCGGAGTGGGCAGAACAGACTTCGGAATTTGACGGGTGGGCAGCGGGATTGGACAATGTTATGTGCCAAGGGTGTTGAGAAGGGGAAGGCGCAGGATTTGAACCCGGGGCTGCCTGAGTCTGGACAGCTGGGGGCTCTCAGCCCCCATAGTGTCACCCCCACACACACACTTTTGTGCTCTCTCTTTGCTTTCTACCCTTTTGCCTGACCCAGCAGCCTTGAGAAACAGACTCAGATATAGGAGCACACCGGCTCTTCCTTCCTCAGGGCCACAGCCCCAGCCCTGAGCTGAGGAAAGCGCTTTCTCCCCTCCCTGGCCTCCACCTCACCCCATATTTTGGCAGAGATAACCAGCGCTGCCTGAGCCATGGCAGGAAATCACTGCCAGCAGAGATGAGTTCCTCCAGGGTAAGGTGCCAGGGCAGGTGAGTCAGGAGCACTCAACCTCGGAGGAAGCCGGCCCTGCAGGGAGGCCTCTTCTGTCCCCTCTGCCTGGGAGAGCTGGAAAGAAAGAAATAGGACCCACGGGCTTGGGCTCGCAACAGGCACAGGGAGCATGTCAAGACGACGCTTTGACAAGGCTCTCGCTGTGCACCTGGATATGTGTTCTGTTTCCTTGTCAAAAGATCAGAGTCTTTATGGCCAGCTGGACTCGGCCCAGACTAATGTGTAGCCACCCCAGTTTGCCAAGCGGCTGTGTCCTGCAGCTTCCAGTGGGGGATCCGGAAGTGCAAGGCAGACAGAGGCAGGAAGGGACTTTTCCTCCCTCATGGAGAAAGGCCAGGCGGGACTCTGGTCATGGTCTGCTGACCTGCCTGTCATCTCACCTCTCCTTCCCAGCCTTCCTAGGGCAGGAGGAGACCAGGATGCTCCCCATACACGGGTCTGATCGCTCCCCTCCCCAGCTGGGACTGGACCCTGGTCCAGAGTCCAGAGTTCAGAGTCCACCAGCTCCACAAGGTGACCCGAGCCTGCTGCCCCTGCTTCGCCTCTGTCTCTGCCTGAGTCTGCTGTCCCTACCAGAGCCCCTCTGGGCTCAGCCTGGCTGCCACAGTCATTGACTTACCTCAGCCTTGAATATTATCTCCAATGTTCCCTCTGCCAGGAAGCTCCCAGACCTCTTGGGCTGGTCAGGAGACCACAGTGGACCTCCGGGCTTCCCCAGCTCAGCACAGACTTGTCTAAGTGAATCTCACAGTGGCGTCACAAGGTCTGGTTTACACTGAATGCTTGGCAGCCCCCAGGGCAGGGCTGCAGTCGCAGATGGTCCTTGGTGACTACTTGCTTTCAGGCCCTGAATTTATCATGTCTTATTTCTTCAAAACAAAAGGATCCACTGGGCCTGGTTCACTCTTTCACAAGGAAGGAAGTGGAGGCACAGGGAGGTAAAACCCTTGCTCCGGTTTCCCCCTACAAATACCTGAGACCCGGTTCTGTCTGGGTGCAGAGCTGGGCTCTGGCCCACTGCAGGGGGCCACTCGGGATAGGGCCTGGGGCCTGCGCTTCTGCTGCACAGGGTGGTCACGTGTGTGCAGGGAGGGAACCAGGTGCCGGGAGGCCAGGGGGCCATGATGGACTCTGTGCAGGGGACAAGCACAGGGATCCCCTTCCCCAGGCCGGATATGGGGGTGCATCAAAGGACAGTGGGTGCTCCTGCAATCTGTTGGTGGGGAGAGACAGCAATGGGTAGGTCAGGGCCAGCTCTAGAGTCACCTAGAGCCAGGCTGGTAACAACAGCTCTGTCCCTACCTGCTTCACAACAGAGTTCAGACCCAGGAACCCCCAGAGCCCACTGGAGATAAGACTTGGATTTGGACTCCTGCTGAGTGTAGCAGTATACAAGGAAGAAGCCAGGAAGCACAGCCTGTTCCCACAGTTAGAAAACTGCACAACTTAACAAGCCTGAACAGTCCAATTCTAGCTGCAAAATAAGCGTACCTCGCCCAGGGGTGCATCCTGTTATGTTTTGCTTGCTTTCAAGTTTTCCAGAGACTTATCCCCTCAAGGACAGCTCGGCTCAGTCTTAGACAAAGATTTATTGTTCCTGCTCACCATAACCTAGACCTTGTTTGTTATATGATGGTAGCCCCAATTAGCTTATATAAGATAAATTTTGCCTAGCAACGTATGACAAGACACGTGTAACCAACTGCAGAACATCCTGTCATCTGCCTTTTGTACTTTCTTCTAACAACCTATATAAGTGACTATAAAACCCCACAAAGGGGCTGGTGATTCGGACTTCATTGTCCCCCAGCCCGCTGTGTAATTATAATAATAAAAGCTGTATGCCTTTCAAAGTTCCTTGGTGCTGTGTCTTCCCACTGGCCTGATCCCAAGTTCTGCAACAATATCTTGATAACTTCTTTGGCTAACATGATCCCAGTTACCATCAGTAACCAAGTCACCTGCTGACTCACTTCCAACTTCCTCCCCAAATTATTAAAGCGGATTTTTGTGCAACATTGTACTTAATTGGGCTAGTTCTACGAGAAAAATCAAAAGGAAACATGATTAAAAAGTATAAATGCACAAAAATATAACATGGCACATCACACAGGTAAAACTTACCCATTTACATTCTGATGCAAATATATGCACCTTGCTGTACATCACGTCAAGCGGGTGAATGCAAAGATTGCTCCCTGTATTTCCCCAGTGTGGTTACTGAGATTCACAGCCAGCTACCATTATGCTAAAGTACATATTTTCATCTGAGACCCAGGATGAAGAACCCGGGTCCTGATCTCTGCCCAGCTCTGCACGTGGATGTTAATTGTTTAAAGAGTGTTCCTATTACCAGATACAGTCACACTCAATTTACCTAGTCTATCTCACTCCCTTTAAGACTGAGGACGCCAAGATAAGAATAACTAAATTTTCAGGATTTGTAGGGACACCCGGTTGCCAGCGTTTACAACTTCCTGTTCCAGGAACCTCCCCCTTCCCATCCCACCCCCCAGAGCAATGCCTACAAGTCCCCAGCCGTTGTTCTAAACCTGTGACCACCTTAGGCTCCAGGTGAGCTTCACAGCAGAGCTTCACAGCGTAAGTGCACTCCCCTCCAAGCAGGAGCAATGTCCCCCTGAGGGAAGAGAGAGAGCTCCCGCTTCTAAACAATCAGAGGAATTGTCCCTCCAGCTATAAGGCTTCCTCTAGAGCTCTGAAACCAGAACTGAGGTGAAGATCAACCAGGCCCCAGTGCAGCACAGCACCCCCTAACACTGGTCCCTTTTCTTGGTGAGGGGGTCAGCCTGAACCTCTTCATTAGAGCGAGTGCCTTCCAGCTGTTCAAACTGGAGGCTTTCCCTATACTCTTTAGTTTCTAATCTACCTAATAAATCTGCCTGTGACCCTCAGTGACAGGCCCTGAAATTATCTTCTGCAATGAGAGTGCATGAACCTACTCCATGGCCCGTGCTCTTTGGTGGACCTCACTACAGCAGGTGACTGTACATCTTGAATGAGTGTTAAGTTGCCCAGATGGGACCAGCACATTGCTCTTCCCAGCAGCTGGAGGGAAGGGAACACCAGAGGAACAGAGAAAAGAGCTGGGGGAGAGTGTGTCCCCCAAAAGGGACCTTTAGGACTCAGGGACCACAGGACTGTTCCTGCTCCAGCTGCCTTCCGGCTGGTTCCCTGTCTCTAGACTCAACCATCCTGCCTGTCTTTTATTCTGCACGTGACCTACCCACTGTGTGCTGTGGCCTTCACACTGTCAGTGGTGGATGTATCCTGCTTCTGGGCTTGCCGCATGTGCTCCTGTTATAGGCAGCTAAGTTAGACAGAAATATTCGAGGCAGACAGGGATAGGCCCTCAAAGGGCCAGCACAGAAGATGAGATATTGTGGGGAGACAGGCACTTCCGCTGAGAGCCAGCCCTCAAGACAAAAGATGAAATTAATGTACTCGTTACCTACCCTAAGGATAAACAATAGTGACTGATATTCTAAATCTGCACAGATCACCTGGATAAAGCCAGAAAGAGCCACTGACCCAACCTTCTACAGGAAAAGCCCCTGTTCTGTTTCATGCCTGTTTTCTGTGTGACTTGATTCCCCATTTGATCCTGATTTAATCAATATTACCTGAGCAATTATGCTCATGATCCTATTAGTTGACCATAGTTTTGTCCCACCTCCTGCCCGTCTCATGATTTCCCATTTTTCCCCACCTTGGACCTATCTCACCTCATGGTTTTGCTCTATTAAAATCTCTAGAAAAGGCAGAGTCTTCAGCAACCCACTTGGGACCCCTTCTGTCTCTTTCTCAGACAGAAGCTTTCTTTCCCTAAACATATTCTGCTCTCCGCCTCCAGTGTTCCTAAAATTCACTCTTTGATTTTGGAGAACATGAACTCGTACCCAGCAGGGTTGGGAGTTTCTTTCCCCTATATCACCACCATTCTACCCTGTAGGCTTTAGCCTTGCTGAGCCACAAGTGAACCCAAAGAAGGCACCACAGTCTGCATCCAAGAATGATGGTTGCCACTCTACCATGGTGGTGGCAACTTCTCAGGTAGAGTGGGCTCCTTTTCATTCCATCTGCTCACTCTCTCTCCCACACTGGGGCTCATCCTGAGTGTTCCACCTCCCTAAATGCTGCTGCTCTGCTGAACTGATCTTAGTATTTTGATGTGTGGACCCAGGATCAAAAGCGCATTTCTGGGTGGAGAATCACCTCTGCCATTTGGTTTCAATCAGGTCCACTCATAAGTTAAAAGCTGTTTCTCAAAAATGTGTAAGAAGCGGCCACTTCTGTGAGCCTATAAGAAACCTAGGGACTGTGGGTTTTGACTTATTAGTTCCCATCTCTGACTTCCTATGTGTGTGTTGTGCACCCTTCAGTGACGGCACAACAGAAAAAGGGTAGGTGCACCTTAGAGTCAGGCCATTGAGATGCCTGCCTGGCCATGCCCCTTGCAGAGACTTAAGTACAACTTAGCTAAGCAGGGTATGAGGCATCTTTATGCCACATGCTGCTCACCATGGAACCACAGGTGAGGGCCCAATAAGCCACTGTGAGCAGTGCTTCCCAGTCTTGGTGCACAGATGGAGCAGCCTATTGCTTATGCTGTCCACCACATTCACTCCTACACTCATTCAACAGGCACTCTGAGGTTAAACATTCCAATCCCCTTCCCTCAAGGGTGGTCCTGGCTAACAAGAGTTGATCAGACTCTCCTTCTGTTCAGGCTGAGCAAGACCAACAAGCTAACTGGGTGTCCCTGGGGGTCTTACTGGAATCAGGCAGGCAGTCAGACAGACAGACCGACAGACTTGTGTTCTCCTCCCTTTGGGGTTTGATATGAGCTTCTCAAGGAGGGAGCCAGGAATCTTCCTCTAGACCTCCAAGGGGACTCGAGAAATCTCAAGGGTGCATCTTCCTGTTGGGACTTGGACAGGGCCTTTCTTTATCCTCAAGGGCCACAACTGATGACCAAGATCAGAACTGCCATCTTCCTAGCCAATGCACTAAATGCAGTGGCGAGCAGAAACACCAAAATAACACCCAGGATTCGGAGGCACATCTATTTTATGTTGATGGGCGCTGATTGGGATGATTCCCAAAATATCAGGCCCCCAGAGGGAGAGAGGATTTTATGGGGTTGCAAGCAAGAAGCAGAGTACCTGGCTGTCTTTGATCGGTTCCTCCAACATGCATCACAGTGACAAATCATTTCTAGGAGACAGTAGTAACAGGAACTGTAACAGGCACTATTACCTGGGAAACTAACAAACTGGCTGGTGGGTATTTTCTGCTACAATTCCACTTAACATTATGGTCTCAATATTTATCAATTTTCCTACAAATGAAATTAATTCACTCCTTGTGGCTGAACGAAATTTCCTTGTATATATATATATATATATATATATATAT
Organism: Dinomys branickii; assembly: GCA_004027595.1. Lineage (NCBI taxonomy): Eukaryota > Metazoa > Chordata > Mammalia > Rodentia > Dinomyidae > Dinomys > Dinomys branickii. The sequence goes on along the minus strand of PVLD010006154.1, from coordinate 81,701 downwards.
ATACACCACATAATCTTTATCCACTCACATGCTTAGCAATTGTGAATTGTGCTACTATAAACATGGACAGGCAAGCACCACTATAGTATGATGTCTTTAACTTTTTTGGGAATATGCCCAGGAGAAGTATACCTGGGTCAAATGGAATTACTCTTTCCAGCTTTTTGAAGAATCTCCATACTGATTTCCAAAGCAGTTGTCCTAGCTAACATTCCCTTCAACAAGCATCAGTGCCCTATCCTGCTTTGGCTGCTTTCTGTATGCTTGATGATGACCATTCTGGCTGGGGTAAGATGCAATCTCCGAGTTGCGCTGGTTTGCATTTTCCTCAGGCTAAGGATGTTGAACATGTTTCATGTGTTTATTGGGCATTTATACTTTTTTCTCTTGAGAAGAATCTATTCATTTCATTTGCCCATGTTTTGATTGGGTAATTTTTTTAAAAAGTTTTCTTTGAAGTCAACTTTGTCGGAAATTCAAATAGCTACTCCTGCCTGCTTGTGGGCACTGGCTGTATGGAGTTCACTTTCAGCCTGTGTGGTTATTTGTGGAGGAATGAGTCTTTGACGGCCATATGTGGTTGGGTTTTGATTTTTAAACCAATGTGGCAGTCTGTCTCTTTTTATTGAGGAGTCAAGACTATTTACGTTGAGTGTTACTATTGAAAGTATTTACTACTTCCTAGCATTGTATATTTTCTGGTACAGATTGCTTTTTTTTCTTTTTAAATAAACTTACTCTTCCAGTTAGATGTATTTTCCCCTTTGGTCTCTTTGGTGATGTTCGCCTTGTTTTCTCTGTTTATGATTCCCTTGAGTATTTTCTGTAATGCTGGTTTGGTGGCCATGAATTCCTTTAGACTGTATTTTTCTTGTTTTTACTTCTCCATCAAATTTCAATGATTTTTTTTTGCATGATAGAGTAAGCTAGATTAGCAGTTATCTCCTTTTACGACTTGAGAAACTTTGGTCCAAGCTCTCTAGCCTTTAAGATTTGTGCTGAGAAATCTGCTGTTATTCTGATAGGTTTGTTTTTCCATGTTATTTGATGTTTTTCTCTAACAGCTGTTAGTATTCTGTCTTTGTTCTGAATTTCTGAGGTTGTGACGATGATGTACCATGGACAGGTTCTCTTCTGGTTGTGTCTATTTGGGGCTCTAAATGCCTTATTTACCTGAGCATCTGTTTCATTCCCTACATTTGAAGATTCTTCTGCAATGATTTCACTAAATAAATCTCAGTGAATAAATTTTTTATGCCAGTAGATTCCCTTTAGAATCCTTCTTAAATCCTAGTATGTTCAGCTTTGTTCTTTTAGTGTCACCCAGGAGCTCTTGGAGAAGAACATGATCCACTATGATTGTATTCTGAGGATCACCGAGTGAGTTTCCTTATGCCAACCACATCCTCACATCCTGACACTCTGTCTTCTGACTGATCAGGCTTTCTGCCAAAACTTTCAATTGAGCTTTGCATTCTCGGGAGTTCTGCTTGGTTCGTTTTATAATCTCTAATTACTTACTACAGTGGTCATTTGTGTCCTGCACTGTCTTCCTTAAATCATTCTGCTGCTTATTTGTATGTTCTTTAAGCTCACTGCTGTCTAATTAATTGATTCATTTAACTGCTTTATGCTTATTGAACATCTTATTAATTGCTTCATTCATCTGCTTGTTGGTCTCATCTTTGATCTCTTAACTATTTTGACTATTTGTTTAAAAATTTTTTTTGTTTGGAAATTCATTTGTTTCTGTACTTGTGTGATCAACTTTTGGGGAGTTATAATTTTTTTTTTTGTCTTTTTGAGACAGGGTCTTGCTATGCAGTTCAGGTTGGCCTTGAGCTCACTTTGTAGCCCAGGCTGATCTCGAACTTGCAGTGATCCTCCTGCCTCAGCCTCTCCAGTGCTGGGATTACAGGCATGCGCCACCACACCCAGTGAAAATAGGTTTTAATGGTATTATCTTTACGCCTAGACAGGAGGAGGTGGGGAGAGATTTGACAGGTTATGTGTGGGGCAGAGAGCAGAGAAGGAGGAATACGCGGGGAATAGGAGGAGCTCTGTGGGTGTCGGAAGCAACTCCTCATGTGCTGGCTGAGTGTTGGGAGATTCAAGAAGCACCTCTGAGGAGGGAAAACCCAACAGGCTGACATAAATCAGAGTGTGAATGAAAACATGAATCCACACTCATTACAGTTACACGTACACTTGCTCCCTGTGTGCATAATTTGGGAGTGAGGAAGTCTGCAGATGCAGACAGATAGGTCAATCTGTCTCACAAGCAAAGAGCGGACAGGCCTGAAGGAGGCCCAAGCTCCAGCCAGTTCTAGTCCTGCTGTTTTAGCCTGTATTCCGGAGCTTCCACTTTCCCCAGAATCCCTGGAGGGATGGTTACTTTCCACTGTCCAGTGAATTTTAGTCTGGGGTTCTCTGCCAGAGGACCACTGGGATGGCTGTCTTTGAAAGAGATTAATTGGCTCCATTTTGGATAAACCTAGCCCTATTTCCATGTATTGATATGTGCAGAGCTGGCTAGGATTTGTCTTGATTCCCCTCAATTGGCTTTAAGCAATGCAAATGGGTCTATCGAGGTGCTGGTACATAGTCTAAAGCAACATGACGGGTCCGTGATCCCTGCCTATAGCTCCCAAACAGTACGTGTGAGCTAGGCCAAGTGACACCACACCGTCAGCTGAAGCTGAACTTCAAGAAAGAGGCTGTGACATCTCAAGGCATAACAATTACACATCAACCTGAAGCACCAACCCCAAAACACTGGACACTGCCCCAATCTGTGATATATAGATTACTCTTTCTGTATATCCCTCTCTCTGAACATTGTAGAGGTGACTTCAGGCCTCCTACCTAGCCTAGCCCAGCTCACAGCACCACATACTTCCCACCCTTCTGTCAATCACTCATCCCTGAGCCATTCCCCTCTTCACGAATTAATAAAACCCAGGTTTGGCCCTGGGTCAAGGCCTTTGTTCCGGTTAGCTATTGTTCTGACTTTAGTTAGGACTTCCTTGGCTCCCCATCATTTTAGGTATGTGCTTGTGTCTTTCTTTGTGCCATGGGTTGCCCTGGAAGAGGTGGATTGGATTTAACTCTAGAATTCCAATAACTTTCCCCTGGCCTTACAAATATAAACTTCACCAGGCCGGGATGAGATCCAGGAAGGGCTTCCTACACCAGCCAAAAACTTCCAGAACACTTTCTGCTGTTCCTCTGATGTTATCTATGCAACTCCTAGCTGCCTTTATTCCCAGCTTGCTCGAACCTCTGTGATCTCACCAGGCTCCAGGGCTAGAGAGGAAATTTCCTTACTGCAGCTATTTCTCTCCACCTCCAGTGTCCATAGGTCCCGAGCGCCCTGAGCCTCTGAAGTTCCAGTGCCAGGAGCCAGAGAGGCAGGAATGCTGTAGCTTGTGATGTGGACAGTGGCATCCTGGGTGAGTGCCCAGCAGTGCTACTCTCCAGCTTTCTTCCCCTGAAAGGCTTTTTGCATCTCACAGGGTAACTATTTCTCTCAAGCTGGGCTGGGATCCGTGCTCAGGGTCCAGGAATCTGCTTGCTGGTGTTACGATGGGTTCTGGGCTGAGCACTAGTAGGGAAACCAGAGTTCCACTGGGGTGGGGACAGTGGCATCTGGGGCAAGTGCCTGGTTGTGCTCACCCTCCTGCTTTCTTTCCTTTAAAGTTGTATCCATTGCACAGAAAGGCAAATTCTCTGGACTTGGTTGAGATCCATGCCAGGGATTTGAACCCAGACCCTCCTTAATCTCTGCTCTCTTTGGGGCACTTTACCCGACATTTCTCTGGAGAGGTGGCAGCAGCCTCTGGAGTAGCAGGAGGGAGGAGTGGGGCACCGTAGAGGGAGCTGCTGTTGACAGCTGAGCCTCAACTTCTGTCAGGGTGGCCCCGAGTGCAGTGTGAAGTAACTTTAGGGGAGATGAGAGGATGCTGGGGCTGGTTGGCCTAGGCCATCCTTAGAGTACCACGAGGAGCTAAGGGAACAGAAGGAGAGGGGTGTGAAAGCTGTTCTACAAACCAAATCCCACACTCACTGGGTAGGAAAAGGGGGAGGCAGGCCCTCCTTCTTTGTCTCATTGTGACAGTTTAATTCTCAGGCTCAGCAGGGATCCAGTTTTAGTTGCTTTCTCATGGCTGAAATGCAGCACCCAGTACTCACAAGCTATATTTTGGCTCATATTTTGTAGAGGCCTCAGCCTCAGTCCATAGTCGGCTGGCTCCAAGGCAGGCGGCAGGATGGCAGAGGAGGCTTGCTCGTGGCATGGCAGTCAGGAAGCAGGGAGAGGGTGAAGGCAGCAGGGAAGGAGCTTCCAGACCCTGCCCTGTGACCTGCCTCCTCCACCCGTCCCTCACCGCCCAAATCGCACTTAGCTTTACACTCATCAGTGCAATCACCCACTGATTGGCCTTGCACCCTGATCCAATCACCTCCCCAAAGCCCCAGTTATGAGCACATGAAGCTTTCAGGGGTCAGTCATCTAGGCACAAACCACAACAGGCCCTAAGAGGTTATAGGTGGAGTTTCGCTTCCCCTATGCCGCTCCTTTGTATCTCTGAACTAAATATGTAAATTTTATTATGGTTAAGATCTAAAATATCCTCCAGAGCCTCCTGTGTTTGGAAGATGATTGGATCCTGAGCGCGTGATACTCAGCAGTGGATTTACCCATGGATGAGTCAGCAGCTGATTGTGCTGGTAGGAGGTAAGTGCTGGTCAGAAGAGGCAGATCGCTGGGCCATGAACTGGAAGAGCTTACTGTTGTTCCCAGCAACTCCTTTCCCCCTGTTTCCTGGCTGCCGTGGGATGAGCAGCTGTTCTCTGCCAGGCCATTCTGCCACACCATTACCACCTTAGAGCCAGCTGGGCATGTACTGAAATGGTGAGGCAAAAGAAATTTCTCTTCCTTTAAATTGTAGGTATTAGGTATTTTGTCCCAGGGATGAAATATCTGAATTCTGAATAATACAGATAATTGGAACCAGGAGTGGGGTCATTGGTGTGACTATCTGACCATGTGGTTCAGAAGCCACTGGAACTGGCTGTGAGAGGAGCTTGGAAAAGTTTGAAGTGGACTAGAGGAGCCCTAGAATGTTGTGAGCAGTGGTGGATATGTGATATTAGTCAGAGCACAAAAGGCTAGAATGTTGATAGCAGTGCAGACAGTATAGGGTCAGGAGGTCTCAAGTGAGAATGAGGACTCCATTGACTATTGGAATATAGGCCAAATGCATTATGCTGTGGCAGAAAACCTGTCTACATTTTGCCCATGTCCTAAGGCTTTGCAGGAGACAGATTAAGGACAGTGAACTAATTAATCTGGTGGAGGAAATTTCAAGACAGCCCAACATTCGGCCTATGGCATAAGTACAGGTAGCTGCCTTTATACAGATCTATAGTAAGAATCAGGAGAAACAAATCAGGGTTGAATGATTTGTTAAACTTGCAGCTTGGACGGAAAAGAAGTGCCTGCAAAGTTGGTGCCACAGAAAGCACAGTTGCTAAAAAGATTAGCATTAAAAGAAATCAAGTGGGCTGGGGATGTAGCTCAGTGGCACAGCAACTGCCTGGCAAGCACAAGGCCCTGAGCTTGATTCCCTATACCAAAAAAAAAAAAAAAAAGGAAAGAAAGAAAGAAAGAAAAAGAAAAAAATTGAAGTACTTTGTATCAGGACAATAGGAAACATAGTTTAAAAGCATCTCAGGAATCTGCAAGATGCCACCATCACAGCCTACAAATATGTAAATCTTTCATTTGGGAAAAGAGCCTCCATTGCCATTAGGATGAATACAGTTTTTCTTGATTATTTTTATTTCAAAAACAGTTTACGTCTAAATGGGCAATAAATGGAGGTGTCACCACTGAGGACCTGTGCCAGCTGCCTACCTCCTGGGAATGATACACAAACTGCAAATGGAATAAAGTGACCTGAGCTTTGCTCCCAGGACAGAAAGCGATCAGAGATAATGAAATGTGTCAGGGGAGGGGCCTCAGGACCTCCAGGGATTGTGCATGATACTGACTGTAGGGGTCATGGGAAAGGGTAAGTGGACCTATGACTTCTCAGCCACAAAATACACATGCCTCTCCTGGTAAGAGGACAAGTGCCTATGGAAGGCAGAGGCAGGCTGGGTGTCACAGACGGGTCAGAGTGCAGGGCACACTGAGTTGTACTCCTGCTCCATGTCCCAGACTTTGGGGGCCTAGAGTCTTCCAGGAGGTGGAATCAGGGAGTCATCCTGTGCTCTGATGATCCATCAGCTGGCACTGGCCAGAAACTGTGGAGAAGGACATTCTTTAGTTACTCTTTCAGTGTATTGCCTCAGGCCTGACCAAGCCACGATTGTTGGGTTCTGGAGGAAGTCTAGCAAAAGCACTGTAAGCCCTGGGTCAACACTAAATGCTTTGCTGCGATATGGAAGGAATGGTAACATGATGGTAACTAGCCAAGTCTCACGCCTATGATAATTGAGTTGTATTGTCCTTGCTGAAACAGTTGACATCCTCCCATTAGCCCAGTTGCCTCCCTTGTTCTTTCTCAACAAAGGTTACTGAAAATGGTAGTTGAGACTGCAGTCCAAGAGGCTGTAAGCCCCCTGATCCCAGAATTTTGTCTCGCTTGTATTTCTTTTTCCTCTAACTTTTCTATTTTCCGTGGGTACCTCATTCTTGGGACCTGTTCACCCTGGACAGAAACGGATCCAAGACTGACAAGAAAGACAGGCAGATAATAAGCAAGAGAGACGGCCGTAGATGAGGGACCTGCAAAGCACTGGTAGGGGGTGGAAAAGATATACAAGAAGACAAAGATATGGGGAGGTGATTGCAATGGAGAAGTAAAACCAAGAGGAAGAAACACAGAGGGAGGAAAAGGAAAGGTGGATGGCTAGGGTGGGTCACTCCATCCGGGCAGCCAGACCCACTTCCTTCTTTGCACCCCGAACTCGTACAGGGGCAGGACCTCACCTGTGACCAAGCCTGCCATCTGGAGATGAGTGAGGACAAAGTCCTGTTACTCAGCTTCACCACTTATGGCTCTTGCAGGCTGAGAGGCCACCGGGCACAGCACTGCTCGAAGGAGACTCTGCAGCTGCAGCTGCCACACCACCGGGTCTGCCCAAGGGCACGGGGCACTGTCATGGCAACAGCGATGCAAGGGTTCATAGAACTGGTCCCCACCTCCCTCCCGCATACAGCTTCAGAGTGGCTGCCAAAGGGGACACTGGAGGAAACAGCTGCGATGGCCCAGGCAGCAGGGGCAAGTAGGGCCCAACCTGGGGCCCTCTGGGAGCCACACCCTCCCCAAAGCATCTGTCCCGGGCTGTCTCTGTCCCGCCAAAGGTTGAGGAGGATCAGAGCTTCCGTTCCCCTGCGGTCAAGGACTTGTGCAGGCGAAGCGGAAGTGGGCAACAATCTTGGGAAAGACTGTTTTAAACCGAGAGAGGAAGTGGGTGTGTGTCGGGCGGGGGGGGGGGGGGGGGGGGGGGGGGGGGGGGGGGGGGG
>PVLD010006154.1:0-66756 GCA_004027595.1 Dinomys branickii | reverse complement strand
GGTGCTGCCAAATGCTCACCCCTCCCATGGCATCCACCCTGCTCAGCACACCCTGCCCTGTCCTCGCTGGTCTCCCTGGGGACAGCACCAGACTCATGCGCCCTCCCTCCCGCTGTCCACACGCCCCAGTCACCCTCCACTCACACCTGCTTACACCGCACCCATTGCACACAGACCCAAACGCGACTCACCTGACACCAGGAGCCTCACGAAGCCTCCAGGAGCAGTGATCAGAATGGCAGTTGGTGCAGGGGTCTAGGTCTGCAGACTACTGACAGCATTTCCTTTGCCCTTTCTTTACTTTCGCTCTTAAAATATTTGAATGAGTCGTGTGTGTGTGTGTGTGTGTGTGTGTGCGCGCGCGCGCGCGCGCGCACGCACGTGTCTGGGAATTTAACTCAGAATTCTGGTCTTGACCTTCATCACCAGCTTTTTCTTTGTCCATTCATGGTGTGATGAAGATAAACTTTCTGATAAGAGGGAAACAAGGAATGTGTAAATATTCCAATTGTCAGTCAACTACCAACCTCAAGAAAACCAGGCAGATGCCAACCTCGCCACGTTCATAAAGCTGTAATTGACTTGGATGAGAATGATGCACATTAAAGGCAAATCAGCCCGAATATTACAAGAAAATACGGGAGAATGAACTTACGATGGCAAGAAATGCTTTGTGAAAACGTGGGAGGAGGAAATGAATCAGGCTATCTTCTTTTAAATGTGCATGTGGTGTTTTTATGTATAAGTTTTATGTGTAAGTTTCTCCCGAAGGTAATGTGTTTTGATTTGGGAGAGGAATGATGGTTTTTTGGTGGGAGAATGAGGTTAGAAATGGGGGGCTGGGATAGGGAACTGGAATGTGATTTCCAGTATGAGATTTCAGTTTTGAAAGGCCATTTCCCATATAAAGACTCCTTGCAGAAATAGCTGTTTCCAGCCTGGGGAAGCGAAGGTACCTGAGGACTGAAAAGTCTTGAGCCTTGGCAACAACAGTAGGGATGTACATCAAAATTCCTCAGACACTTTAAGAAGATTCCAGAGCCAGCACAGGGGATCCCACTGTACAAATGGGACAATCTAAACAGCCCAAATAAATCTACAACACAGGAAATATAAGGTATGGAATAAAATATTTTCTGGAATCCTTTGTGCTAGTGAACAGAGAAAAAGAAAAAACTTTGCCAACAGAAGAATATTAGCTAGTACAAAAAAGAAAAAAATCTGAAAATTACCACTTGGCAACCAACGTGTGAGAATTAAATCAAGCTGGGTGTGGTGGCACATGCTAGTAATCCCAGCACTTGGGAGGCTGAGGCAGGAGGATCATTGCAAGTTCAAGACCAGCCTAGGCTACATAAGTGAGCTCAAGGCTAGCCGGAACTGCATAGCAAGACCCTGTCTCAAAAAGACAAAAAAAAAGAGAGAGAATTAAATCAATAGTTGTTTTACATGTCAGCAGACAGAGTCCAAGGAGGTTCCCACCGAGCTAAGGAACATAAACCCGCCTCACCCACAGAATAAACTTGCAAGTTCACTGACTCCTTTGTGAAAAAAGAATTTTCAGGACTGGTCAGTGAGAAGCACAGACAAGGTTTATTAGGCAGAATTTTAAATTACACATGAATGGAGGGCAGACATTCAGAGAAATGACTATTTCAGAGAAATGTTATTTCCCGGAACTGGGAACATTTACGCTTCTCACAAGGGTTCAGACTTCATCCTGGGCACCCTGGAGCCTGTGACCATAGCTGAGTCCCAGAATCGGAATAGCGGTTATGTGGAAGAGAACCCCTAGTGTCACTGCCACTTCCTCCCGTGGGGACATGGCCGGCAGCCAAACCCAGGCCAGCACCCTTTCTCTGCCTGCTCTTCTGGCCCCAACTGGGGGTCTTGGGGAAGCCAGAGTCTCCAGGACACAGTGCAGGACAGTCCAGTAGTGTGTAAGGTGGTCCACTGGAGGTGAAATGATTTAACTGGAAAGGAATTGCTTAGGAAAATGGGCAGGTGCACTGACTGGAAAGCTGCACTGAATCGTGTGAACCTTTTCATCCAAGACGATCTAACGATGTAATACCTGTTTTGTTTTGTTTTTCTGGCAAGCTACAGGCAAATAGCTCATCACCTTGGGACTAGAGATGGTGCCAGGGCCACAAACTTCCTTTCAAAAAGGCATCGACTAGGCTGCCCTGGCTTGTCTTCCCAGCAGGGGTTCTGTGATCACATTCTTGTATCAGGCATTTTCTGGGCAGCTGGAATAGGGCCATGGCCTAGGGATTGTTGTTTGTAACCAGAAGAATCAGGAGGCTGAATTGGAGCCCAGGTGAGACACAGAAGCGCCTTCTGCGGGGCAGAGCTGGGCTGGCGTCCCTGGCATCCCAGAAGAGGAAGGAGTCACATATGACACAGGTCGGACTAGAACCTTAGGGCTGCAGTTTGGCCTCCAAATGCCCTTGGCCCCACTAGGAGTGCAGCTCTGCTCACATACTCCCAGGATGAGTCCCAGGCTCTTGGGAGGGGCTGGGAGGACTGGGCTCCTGGACCTGAAACCCATGGAAATAGGGGCACTTCCTGCTCTCAGTTGCTCCTGCTCCTCTGCCCTGGAATAAAGAGAACGAATAGAATATAATCGCCGTCCTGGTAGCATTGGATTGTATTTTCCATCTGGCCTCAGACAGTTCATTCCAGAGGACAGGAGGCCAGTGGAGAGGATGCCAGGTAAAGGGAAGAAGCAGGGGATTTCACAGACATGACCCCCCTCTGTGGACAGAGTTTCTTCTCCCTTTTAATTCCCTTTCCCAACCTAAATACTTCTACTGTGTGTGTGTGTGTGTGTGTGTGTGTGTGTGTGTACTAAAATACATCTGACATAAAACGTACGACTAAAAGTGTCAAATTCAGCAGCATCTCACCATATTACTGAACCACCGCCAACACCGAGCAGAGAACGTTTTTCTCAACACAAGCGATAACCCCATGCTAACCGGGCAGGAGCGGCCCGCTTTCACCCTTGTCTAAGTGAAGTCCTCTGTTTTTCTGCCAGCCTAGCTAATGGTTCCTCAGGGTGTTGGATCTCCCAGAGAGTCTCGCTTTCCACACACTGAGTGTTTCCAGTGCTTTTCCATTCAACATTCATCTCCACTCCACTCTCAGGTATTCTCTTCCTTCTACACAGTTTATTTACTTGTCTTCCTATGCAAATTGCTAAGAGTGTAAATTTAAGGTCATAATTTGTTGTTTTGTTTTTTTTTAACCTTCTGGCTTTTTTCATGTGGTTTTATAATTTCTCATTTGCTTTTTCTCCTGTCACCTTGGTGTTTCACTGATTGTCACACTGGTTGGTTAGTGTGTTGTTTCCGTTTTCCAGCTTTTCTTCCATTATTAATTTCTAGCCTTATTCTGCTGTGTAGAAAGGAAATATCCACTGTGGCTGTGGCTGTGGCTGCGTAACCTGTAGTTCTGAGGCGTTGAGAACAGTATGTGTGAGGATGTGGTGATCGCATGCAGTATTCGGTGTACGTTCATTATGTCAAAAATTTTATATTCATGTTCAAATTATCTATCATCCTGCTGACCCTGTCTGGGTGGTCTATCCATTGCCAAACAGCAGGGCCACTTTGGCCAAGCAGCACAGAAGCAACTTTGAGGAAGGGACGTGGATTTGGAGGGAGGCTAGGACAGGGGAGAACAGGGAGGGATTTGGGTGACGTCTTCTTGCAGGATGGAGATGTGGACTGTTAGGTCTGTGATGGACGGTGGAATCCTGGTCCATTACCCCAGAGGCTGCCCTGGATACTGTGTCCTTGGGAGTCGCTGCAGTAGCCATAGGAATGCAGCAGGTCCGGATGGTGAGGATCTGGGTGATGTCAGGGTGTTGCCAGTCCTCTTTTCTGCCAACAGAGGATGTTGCTTTGCCTTGGACCTGGAGCAAGTGACACACAGGGCATCTGTCACTGCAGGGCCTGATGTCAGAGTCTCTAAAAAAGGACCTATGCCCCTGCCATCCTCTCTCCCGGAAGCAACTCCTCATCCTCGCGCTGACATATTTTAGGCAGAAAGGGACACACTGAATGCATCTCCTCTCTGCCAGTTTGAAATAGTGAGCGGTGCCGTCCCTACCGTGTCCTGTAAGTCTCCACGTGCCCGTTTTTGGTGCCCTGCTAAACTCTTCTGAGCAGGCCCTTCATTCCCAGCCCAAGGATCAGGTCATGGCAACAGCTCCTTTAGTTTTCGGGTATGACTCAGGCACAAGAAACTCTTTTGGTCAGGAGCTTTTTATTCCAGGTTTGAACTTCCAGTATCAGTAGTTAGCAGCCTGGGAAATTATATGCTTCTGGGGTCAGGGCATGAAATCATGGCAGCCTCCAATTCTTCAAAGACACTTTGTTTTCTGCCCATCAACTTGAATCTCTTCATCTTCGTCGTCATCTACGCCCCGGAGTCAAGGCCGAAATGTCGCTGCAAACATTACCGTCCTTGTTTTCTTCATGGAAGCAGGGAGGGAAAGTGCGAAGGGACAAAAAAGAAGGAGAAGTGTATCAAAGTGTATCTGGAAATCTGTAAGCAATCACAGAATCTGAGTTGAGGGCTATGATCAGTTTCATTGTCCTAACTGCTTTATTTCTGCGACATCCTCAGCAAAATACTTCACAACCTTTATCAGATTGTCAGACAGGCCGCGATCCCCTGGAGTTGAAGAAGGCGGTGAAGGTGTCTTTCATAGGAACTGAATTACTTACTGCTTTGCCTGCCAGAAAAGCCAGGTTCCTGGCACCTGACAATTGACTAGGAAGTCTAAGTGACTGTCTGGCCCCAGAGGCTCAGATACCATCATAGTGGCTAAATACACCAGAGGCCTCTGGCACAGTGTACGAACTCATTAACTTCATTCACATGATCCTCTCCACCTTCTTCCTATTTATTTACTTATTTAGGTTTTTTGAGACAGGCTCTTGCTCTATAGCCCAGGCTAGCCTTGAACTCACTGTGTAGCCCAGGGTGACCTTGAACTCTTCTGTTTTTTGCTTGCAGCGGGCCTGGGTTGAAAGGAAAACAGTGACCCAACACACTGAACTCACTTTTCACCCAGAAATACACTTGCTGCCCTGGGTTCCACAAAACTCAGCCACGAAGGGGGTCATCCAGCCGTGCAGCAGCATCTAGGGAGCTGGGACATTCAGGGGGAGCCTCTTTGCAGCGGGGGAGGTGAGCAGATGGCATGAAAATGTCCCTGGTGTCCTTTGAGCAGAGCTGTCCCTGCTCCATCTGAGAAGCTACAGCTCCCAGAGTTGCACAGGGACCATGACTCCCCTGAAAGCAGTGGACTTCATCAAAAATTGACTAAGCCACAGGGCTTACTGCCTCTCAGCCTTTTTCTCTGCTCCCTGGGGCCTCTCCTTCCCAGACACTCTCAGAAGAGCAGCATGCTCCGAACTGTGCCTGGTGATGCCTTTTTTTTCCTGGTCTTTTGGAGACAGGGACTCACTGTGCAGTTCAGGCTGGCCTTGAACTCACTTTATAGCCCAGGCTGGCCTCGAGCACGCAGAGATCCTCCTGCATCTCAGCGAGCCTCTCGAGTCCTGGGATTACAGGGCTGCGCCACCACACCCAGTTGGTGACAGTTCTACAGGTTGCACAGTCAGTGAGTGGGAGATGACAAATGTTTTTAAAGGTAAAATGAGATAGATTAGAAAATAGAGTGCACACAGGCACAGAATCCTGTCAATTACTGGGAAAGTAGCTTCCCTGGGGGCTGTGCCCGTCACCTCACGGTGTAATCATAGCGATTTTTAAAACCAGTGGGTCACTATGAACGTTTAGTGCGCGCCGGGAGAGAGGCTGCCGGGTGGGAGCGCTGCCCCTGGTTTCCCTGCAGTGACTTTGCCACCTGTCCTGTCAGTTCTCACAGCCTCATTCCCAGTGTCTTCTGGGCGACCAGTCCAGCCTCCTCTGCCTAGAATCTGGGTGAAGATGGATCTGGAGACCGGCCAGTTTCAGAGACAAGCATTGCTTGGGGTGGGCAGGGCTGGAATTTCTGAGGAGAGAGCGGCCCAGCTCGTCTTTTATGCCTTATCCCGGTCTCTGGGGTAGCTGGGGCAGGCTCAGGTGGAAGGAGGACAACATGACACGGCTGGAGGTCAGAGGCTGGGAATGCCAGAGGGCCGTGGGGACAACTCAGGGTCCCATGGAAGCTGAAAAGCCCTGACTCAGCTGTCACAAAGCTCCAGGGTCAGGCAACCTGTGTGGAAATCTTCTCTATATTTTCTCAAAGAATCAAGTCAGCCCTTTCCCGATAGCATTGTTGGCATCCTCATCTAAAGGGAAAGATGGACTTTGGGTGTTTGATTCCAAAACACGTGCAGCTGGCCGCGGGGCCGCCCACCTCCTGTGGGCCATAGAAGGAAGTTCAGACTCTCCAGTATGGAATATTTAAAGTGTAGGATTGAGTGACCCCGTGGACTTGGTCTCTCGCCAGGGTCTGGTGGTGAATGTTTTCCCGCCAGTGGGACCTTGGGTGGAAGAAATAACATCTTAGAACAAGAACCCAGAGAAGAGGGACTCAGAGGTTGGGTTTGCTCTTCTAGAAACTTGCAGTTGGAAGATCTGGGGTCCCAGGAGTGTGCCCTAAATTCCTTCCCAGGAGGCCCAGCGACCTGAGGAGCTTCCACCAGGCCCCACCTCCTAAAGGTGAGCGTCACTTCCCAACATCACCACCCTGGGGACCAAAGCCTTCCGCACATGAAGGTTTAGGGAATAAACTGTGTCCAAGCTGTAGCATCAACTGTCTCTCTCCTGTCTCCCACACAGAGAAAGCCCTAGGTCCACAGGGCTCTTAGGTGCTTCCTTCCTTCCCTGCCCTGGTGCACACAACACACGGTTGTGTCCTCGCTCCTCTTCATCTGCTGCTCCCAGCTCCTCGCTCCCCAAAGTAGAAAGAGAAAAGAAAAATTCTACTGCTCCCTTGCACGCACATGTGCACACACACACATGCACAATTCAGTGTAGTGGTGTCCACTGAAAGATGGATGGTTCAATAGGAAAATTATTTCAAGAAAAGTTTCTAAAAGCTGAGAAAAGATGAACAGTTCTCGTGTTGCCCTATACATGAAATAGACAAAGGGATACAGATTCAAAGGAAAATCTGTAAGGAAAATCACAAAGCCCCATAGGCAGGTGTCTCGTGGCACCATTAAGGCCGCATTCTCGTCCTTTCCTCAGCAAAAGCTCTCTGAACCATCAGGAGAAACCACACCTCACCTTGTGGCAAATGTGGAAATAACTGAGATACTAAGAAAACAAATGAAAGGGATAACATAGGCAGGTAGAAGGAATCAGAGAAGGGGCCTCAAGGTGCAGGGATGAGGGAGACTGGCGAGTCCATCCCCCTGGGGGGATTCTCTCTCCGCGGGCAGAACCTCAGGTGTGCTGAGTTGTAAAACAGAGCACAGAATTATCCATGGACTCAACCTGTATCTCAGACACAAGAAAACAAGGCTCAGGCAAAACATTACAGGGCTGCCTTGTGTGCAAGCGAGATTCAAGCACATAGCAGATGGAATGTGCAAACAACTATAGTACAAAAGACCCACAGCTGAGTGCCAGGCGTAGCGGCTCACGCCTGTAATCCCAGCACTTGGGAGGCTGAGGCAGGAGGATCGTTGCAAGTTCAAGACCATCTTGAGCTCGAAAGTGAGCTCAAGGCCAACCTGCACTGCATAACGAGACTCTCTCAAAAAAGACAAAAAACCACGAAAGCCCCACAGCTCAATCTTTGATGGTGTGTAAAGTGTGGACACAAAAATGCAAACACGACCTCACCAGCCTGGACAATGCTCTAGGTGCTAGGAAGTTGTAGAATGGAGGTTTTGGCAAAAAAAAAAAAAAAAAAAAAAAGTTACCAGTGTTCTGCAACCCCCTAGGTTTCTGGGCTCCTGGCTCACAGAAGTGGCCACCTTTAATAGGAGTTTTGAGAAATTGCTTTCAAACTGTTCTTGGGCATGGCTGGAACCAAAAGCCTGACCCAACGTACTGACCCCTTCTTGTCTTTGGCCCACACAGCAAGACACTGAGGGGTCCATCCCAACAGAGCAGAAACATTTAGGGAGGCGCCCAGCATCCAGAGCGTGTCCCCATGGGGGTGGAGAGAATAAGCAGGTGTCATGAGAAGGTGCCTGGGGTCCTGCAGGTGGAGTGGAGCCTGCTTTACTGGAGACATCGCCACTGCCCTGGTAGAATGGTGATCACGAATCCTAGATGCAGACGCTGACGTCTTCCATGGCTCACAGATGGTTCAGCAAGGCTGACTCCTGCAGAGCAGGTGCAACATCACCACCAGCAGTGGGGCAACCGCGGTGCCCAGGATGCAGGTCATATGCAGAATTACTGAGCGCTGGGACTGCTGCATGAGGCTGAGTCCAGAGGGGGCAGACGCTAGGGAGAGAGTACTGGCAGGGGGCTATGCCCAGTAGCGTTGTGAACCTTGGGGACAAACAGGCCTTATTTTCAGGGCACTTGGGCTGTGGACGGTCCTCAGCAGGCAGTGGAAGCCATCAGATTTGTGTCCCTCTGCTGTGAACAGGGCAGGCAGTGTTGAGACTGGAGGTAAGAGACCAGCTAGGAGGCAACTGGAGCAGCGAAGAACTCTACCCTGCCCGCGGGAACTAGGGTGACAAATTCTTCCCAGCCCATTTTTCTGTTCCCCGGGCCTCTCTGGCCTTCTGCTCGCTGGGTAGAGCCGAGTGCTCCAAACTGTGCATCCTGCCATTTGCTCAGGCTGCACACCCAGTGAGTTCACATCACCTTGTGGAGCTGGCAGACTCTGAGCTGTGGACTCTGGACCAGGGCCCAGTCCCAGCTGGGGAGGGGAGTGATCAGACCCGTGTATGGGGAGCATCCTGGTCTCCTCCTGCCCTAGGAAGGCTGAGAAGGAGAGGTGAGATGACAGGCAGGTCAGCAGACCATGACCAGAGTCCCGCCTGGCCTTTCTCCATGAGGGAGGAAAGGTCCCTTCCTGCCTCTGTCTGCCTTGCACTTCCGGATCCCCCGCTGGAAGCTGCAGGACACAGCCGCTTGGCAAACTGGGGTGGCTACACGTTAGTCTGGGCCGAGTCCAGCTGGCCATAAAGACTCTGATCTTTTGACAAGGAAACAGAACACATATCCAGGTGCACAGCGAGAGCCTTGTCAAAGCGTCGTCTTGACATGCTCCCTGTGCCTGTTGCGAGCCCAAGCCCGTGGGTCCTATTTCTTTCTTTCCAGCTCTCCCAGGCAGAGGGGACAGAAGAGGCCTGCCTGCAGGGCCAGCTTCCTCTGAGGTTGAGTGCTCCTGACTCACCTGCCCTGGCACCTTACCCTGGAGGAACTCATCTCTGCTGGCAGTGATTTCCTGCCATGGCTCAGGCAGGATGGGGCCCAGGTCTTGGTTGTCTCTGCCAAAATCTGGGGTGAGTCAGAGCCTGGAGCCCAACCAGGGGAAAGGGAGAAGGCATTTTTTTGCAGATTGTGGTTGAGGCTGTGGTTGTGAGGAGGAAGGAGCTGGTACCTCCTGGGTCTGAGCCCGTTTCTCAGGGCTGCCGAGCCAGACAACGCAGAGAGAAAGCAGAGAGAGCAGGACAGGGCAGAGGGCTCAGAGGCTGGGATGTTAGCAGGGTAACATGCAGAGCCCAGGGCTCTGTGGACACCAGGAGCACCTGACTACGCACTCATGAGACACTGGGCTCGCATCCTTTCCCTGCCCCTTCTCAAGGTGTCAAAAATCCTCAGCACCACGCTCCAAATTCCCCACCCTATTTTGCCACTCTGGGTGTCACTGGTCAGGCATCAGTCTGTGCTTTCTGGGGGAGCCCAGTTCTGTGAAGCAGGATAAGATCCCCCTGGCCGTGGTCCTCAGGTGCTGGGAATCTGCCTCCATCAATAGGTGCAGAAGTCTCCGGGTTTCTAGTACATCTTGGTGGTAAATGTACAATGCTCACACTCCAGCCCCTGGATCTTAGCGTGACACTGGCCTGTCACTCTGCTGCTGGTCAGTGACACAGCCTGGACTAGAACCTACCTGTCCAGAGCTGTAGTCAGAGACCCCAAAATCTGCTGACCCAGTCCTCTGGGAAGGCCAGGCCCTGCTACAGATACCCCTGGATGAGACCCAGGACTGCTGGGAGGGGCTGGCACCAGCCCCAGGTGACATGGGAAGCTCCTACTCTTATAGGTTTACACTGTGCCATAGAAATGAATAGAATGATTCTCCCTCCACAGCACAAGTGTCTTATTTCTGTCTCACTGGAGGGAACCCCTTCCCCGGGATGGACAGGAATGTAGTGCAGAATGTCAGGAATGTAGAAACAGGGGACAGGGCTCCCTGGATCACAGGTCCCTCTGTCCCACAAGTAGGTTGTCTTTTCTTTTGGTACTGGGAATTGAACTCAGGACCTCATGCTTGCCAGGCAGGCGCTTATGCTGCAGAGCTATATTCCCGGCCCAAGGAGGCTGTGTCGCTCATTTGCTCCAACACATCGTAACATGGGGGTCCGATCCTCGCTCTCTGCAAAGGGCCTTATACGAGGAACAGAGTGTAGGACATCTCTTATCCCGGGAAGTGGGAAAGGGAGGAAGGAGCCTGCCTTTCCATTCTAGTGCTCATGCTTTGGTCATACATCCTTTATCTTGGCAAAGTTTGTTTATTCTTGCCACGAGGCTGCCAATTTCCAAGTGATCGTGCAGATGAAACCAATGATAGAGGTGCCGGATTCCTTTAACCAAGGCCCATCGCACAAGCCTTCCCGCTGAAGACTTCCAGCTGCTGACACCTAGAAATAACCCTACTCAGCTCAAAGAAGCCAGAGCAGTCATTGCCCATCCCCCACCATCCCTTAGATGGGTGTCTCAGAGAGGGGAGATGGGTGGGAGAGGGATCTGTGGGCAGGGAGAGAGTAGGATAAGGTCCTCATTAGGGTTCCTGACTAACCCTAACTAGAAAGAGCTAAAGCTATACAAGACCGAGCCATTGAAGGGGTAAGAATGAGAACTGATGAGCAGGGCATGGAGGATGCCAGGTGCACTAACTAAAAGTCACCTCTCTCCACCGCCAGTAAAGTGCAAAGGAGACAAAAGGGGGGGGGTGGCTACCCATTTTAAAGGAAAACTCTTATTTAGTGTGTGTGTGTGTGTGTGTGTGTATATATATATATATATATATATATATATGGATGTATTTTCTCTCTATATATATATTTTTTTCACTCTAGGGTCACCACATTGCTGCACTAGATATATGTGCATCCTCTTAATCACTAACTTTAAATTGCCTTCGCATAAGACACTCCCAAGCAACTTACAAATCCCACAGATAAGGCCCTGACAGGGACAAGAGAGCAAGAGGAATCAAACCAAGCCCGCCAAAGGAACGTACACAGGCAGTGGCAGCTAAGTTAGGGTCTGGGGCCCTGAGACTCACCCAGGACAGCCCTGAGAACCAATTGGGTGGTGACAAGTTTCAGGGAGGCAGCGACCTCAAACACCTGGTAATAGAGACAGAGAGGAAGAGCCTGTGAGTACCCACCGGAGTCCCTGCCTTCACCCCACACAGGGCAGCTTTGTCTTCGCTCTGTCCTCCTTACAGGTAAAACATCGTCTTTTTTTAAAAACTGCACCCCTTTAATTCATTCATGGTGCTGAGTTTACGATCCCAGTTGGCTGCTCATCCCAGCAGAGCAGCAGGGCACACCCCAGACGCAACAATTCCACCTATGGGCTAAACAGGAACCTTTGCAATTTTAGGAAAGATACACTTTAAAAAAGTAAAATAACCAAGCAATGGAAAAAGGAAGCATAAAATCAAATAACCTGTGACTAATTGCTGGAAATGTAGACGGATGCAGTGGTTCTGAGTCAGGGTGAGAAGCCGCAGCCAGAGTGTCCGGAGAGATGGCTGTGGAGAGTGAGCACATAGCACAGCTCAGAGGCTCCCCATGGGATTGAGTCTGGAGACACAGTCCTGAGGCCCTAGGATGATTCTATTCTTTTGAGGCCGGGAGAGAGAAGGAAGTGAGGCCCAGAGGGCACAGGTCTGGGATAATTAACCTAAACAAACTGAGGAGACCTGGAGGGGTGCTGTGCACCAGTCAGCCTGCTTTCCAGGCCTCAGAGGCTTGGCAGCCGCTGGCCGCATCCTTGCATCCTGCCGCGGTCCCAGGGGCCAGGAGCTATGCAACAACCTCTGGGCTTGAACGTCCATGGGCTCCACCTCTCAGACCCTCACACACACCATGGGGTGCGGAGGTCTTTCTAGTCTTCCTGTCATCCCTCACTTCTTGCTGCTTTACCGGCTTCAGTCTTTGTTGCCAGTCACAGACGCTGATTTCCTGAGCCAGTTGCCAGCTCTGCCGTCTACCTAAGAGGAACTGCCACTCCCAGTTCTAAGAACCTAAGTACCTACCCTCGGTGGACTCCAACCATCGGGACATTCCCCAATAAATATTAACATAGACATGGCATATTTAATATTTAACACAGAGATGGCATAATGTAAAGGGGAAAATCAGCAAAACCTTGAAATCCAAGGGATGAGGAGGTAGTGATACCATGTGTGTTGGAATTGAAAGATAGATTCCAGATAATTGTGCATGAGAAGCAAAAGTTTCAAGTATAAACCCAATGGTAAAAGAAAAAGCAGCTACATTTATCGAAGTTAAGGGGAAGGCATGCCCAGGGTGTGCAGGTCAGGCCCGTGCCAACCAAAACAAAATGGTAGCACAAACAGGAAAAGTGGTGCCAGCATGCCAGGGGAATAGGAAGATCAGATAAAGCAGGTTTTCGGATTTTAAAAGATGTGCACCCTGATCCAGGTGTGTTGGGGACCAGCCGGGGCAAGGACAAGACCTCCCCATGGCAGTGGGTACAACTCCCTTGTAAGAAGAAGAGTAACGGGCTGACTTGTGGGAATGCGATCCGTAAAGGCAGTGGTCCTGAACGGCTCATTACGTTCCTTAGCAACCCTGTAACAGAAGCAGGAACCTTGGGTTGACTCTAGGGCAAGGGTCTGGCAGCCTGCCTGACAAACCTGTACTTAAGTGCTTTGCTCAATAAACGAAACCACTGGTTACCTTCACCAGTCCTCCCGACCCCTTCTCTCTTAGGTTCATTCCCTCTCTCCTCTCCTGTTCCCAAGGTCGGAGCTGGACTCTGGCACAGGTGCCTCTCACTGGATCTCTCTGGATAGACTGACAGAAATGATCGACAGGATGTTAAGTCATCTCATGGGCTTCCAGTATACATGACTCTTCTAGAATTCACTCTGTGTTCATCACATCCATGATAGATGGTCCCTATGTATGAAAACCTTTCATGAAGTTCAAGTGGGAAAAAGGTTACTAAAGGTCAAGCCAAGGGATCTATCACCCAGGTGCTCTGGCCTAGAGTTTTAGAGATGTTCTGGGTCTTTGTTATTTTATATTTGTGCTTCTCTTAGGAGAACAGAAGATATGCTGGGCATGGTGGTGCATACCTGTAATCCCAGCACTCAGGAGGCTGAGGCAGGAGGATCGTTATGAGATTGAGACCAGCCTGGGCTACAAAGTGAGCTTGAGGCCAGCCTGACCTGCATAGTGAGACCCTGTCTCAAAAAGACAAAAAAAAGACAATGGAAGATCGGCCCAGGTTGTTGCCCCAAGTCAGATGGATGGAAGGAGAGTGGCCCCACACTCCCAATCACGCTACCCGTTCTAAGAGCTCAGTGCTAGAGCATTTGCCTCGCATGTGTGAGGCCCTGGGTTTGACCCTGTGAACAGGAAGGAAGGGTGAGAGGAAATAAAGGCTAAAGTGGGTAGAGTAAAATTCAGATAGTTTGAATAAACATAGTAAAAATAAAAATGCAAAGATTACTGAAGTGCGGTAATACGAAATTTCACACTATAATCATCATACAGAATAAGCATGGTTCCTACTGACAAAATCTGTGAGAGCAAACACCATGAGCTCAGGACCAATGATGTGGCAGGTAGCCTTGCAAGCTCTTAATAACCACTGGCTTACATCTGGGGAAGATTAAACCCTGGGGGAGAGTGTATTATCCCCATTTAGAAATAAGAAAACTAAGTCAGAGAGGGGCCAAATGCTAAGAAGAAACCTAGTCTTTGTAAATAGAAAAATTTGGATTGAATTTGAACATTTCAGCTTCAACCATCGTATTAGTTTCCTCTTCATACTGTAACAAATTGTCACAAACCCAGTGGATTAAAATAAATGAAATTTATTCTTTCACATTTCTAGAGCCCAGGAGTCCAAGATCACACTCCCTCTGGAGGCTCCACGGAAGAATTCTTTCCTTGCCTCTTTCAGCCACTGGGAGCTCCTGGGGTTTGCCTGCAGCAGCACTGATTCAGTCTCTGCCTCTCTCTCCTCCTCTAACTGTGGTCCAATATCCCTCTTATATGGACACATATGATTGTACCTGTGGGCTTACCTAGGTAATCTAGGATCATTTCCCCATCTGAAAACCCTTTACATAATCACATCTCTCAAACTGTCTTTGGTGTGTGTCACTGTTGTTCTTCCTTTGCCAGAGCAATTAACATTCACAGGTTCCCAGGGTGTGGGTGTCTTTTGGAGGACTATTCTTCAGCTAATGAGAACTAGACTACCCTTCAAAGATACAGTAGATACAATAGTCCTAATCAGTTGGAAAATAGAAACAAAAAAAGTTTTTGTTTAACCCAACCTAGAGCTAGGCGTGGCGGTGCACACCTGTAATCCCAGCACTCGGGAGGCTGAGGCAGGAGGATCACTGCGAGTTCGAGACCAGCCTGGGCTACAAAGTGAGCTCAAGGCCAGCCTGAACTGCATAGCGAGACCCTGTCTCAAAAAGCCAAAATAATAATAATAAATAAACCCCATGTAGAGTACTAAAAGGCAGAATTGCATAAGAGGGTTGACTGTAGCTGAGGCTGCTTCCAGTGGC
The DNA here is from genome assembly GCA_004027595.1 of Dinomys branickii. NCBI lineage: Eukaryota > Metazoa > Chordata > Mammalia > Rodentia > Dinomyidae > Dinomys > Dinomys branickii. Next base: position 51,809 of record PVLD010006154.1, on the reverse strand, counting down.
CCAGAAAGAGCATCACAGACTTGGGTCTCTTTCTGAATCTTCTCTTCTTTTTGGGGTGCTCACCGCACCTCAAGCTTCACTTGTGATTGAAGACTGATTTCTAGAAGCTTCCCTGGTTATGGGATTCCATCAAGAGTGTCAGCTTTCTCCCAGGCCGGCTTCCTCTCTGCTACACACAACAGACAGAATAAAACGGGCGGCATCACTCCCACCTGACACGCTCTTTCCTGACTCCCTACTTCCTACAGCCTGAAGTCCAGACCCGCCCTCTGCCCAGCAAGCCCAGGTATGGTCTGGCTCTTCTGTCCTGATAGCCTCTAGCTCCTCACACACCCCAGTTCTTTCCACCCCAGCAACACCAACCTTCCAGTTCCATCCGGGCTGCCTCTTAACCTTCTCCAGGCCTCTGCAGGACCACCGTTTCCTCTCTGTTCATCCTGGCTCTTTGAGCCTACAGAGTGGTTTTGAGACTGAAATACTGTATAACCTTGGACATCAGCATAATACTCAGTAACTCTTTGCTCTTGGTATTCCATATTATGATTGCAATTACTGTTAATGGAAAAAAAAAAAAAAACTCGCTGGGAGACTCAGGCTCTCTGAAAAATCCCAGAACAGGATCCCAGCTAGGCTAAGAGGCGCGAGAGAGGAAAACCTGAGCATAAGGACAAACTCGGAAGGTGCCCTCTGGCGGTGGAAGGAGGAAACTGCGGGGAATCACGCAACATCTCTCCAGGAGCCAAACCCAAGCCCAAGGACGGAGAGGCAGGATCACCTGATGGCGCCACGCTAATTGCGCCACCTATGGGGAACATACTTGGTTTTTTAAATAACAGTTCTTAGTTTTACTTACTGCCTAACTTCCGCACAGTAAGAGGTGGGGTCGGGGGGGCGCCAGGAACTTCTGTTGCGTTCACATGCCTAGCGCGTACAAGAAATAGGTGCGGCACACAGTAAATGATACAGAATAGAATTCACATCGCTACTGTCCTTAGACTCTGGCCTAGTAGGGCAAGGACTCTCCTCACAGGGCAAGGACTTCCCAGGAGCAAAAACATGCGCTGTTCTCAATCCTTTTCTGGGCATGCTTAGGCCCTCAAGACCCTGGAATTCCACGCGAAGATATCTCTACCTCCTCCTTCTGGAACCTGGACGGGCCTCTTCTCTGAGTCAGTGTTCAGTCATATGTGACCCCTCAACCCACAGACCTCCATCTCTGGGGCGGTGCCAGAGCTGGGGGACGCAGGTGGCACACCCAGGAGCCCACACCCACGGTGGACTAGGGGGGACAGGGTTTAGGAAAGAGCCGGCTGGGCCACTCTACCCAATGCGCCCATTCTCCTGGGCAGAATTTTACAGGGTCCTAGAATTCTAAATTTCAACTGGATCTTCCACTCTCTGGTTCCTCTTGAGGCACTTAAAAGAGTTCTCCCTGGGGGATGCAGCACCTAGTGCAAGCACCTAGGGAACAGAAATTGTCTGGATGGGGAGGCAGGAGGGCAGTAAACCCCACGAATAAAGAGCAGGGAAAAGGGTGTCTGTCATGTGGGCTTCCCAAATTCTGGAAAAACAACTGACAGAGGATGCCCAGATTGTTCAACAAATGTGGGGTGCCCGGGGAATTCAGGAACACCTACCTCCTCCCCTCCTCCCACGCCAGCTCCCCAGCATCAACCGCGGTCTTCAGCAGGAATGAAATCCACGCTGAAACAGTGCTGTTCACAGTTATGTGGTACAGACTATTGCTGGGCACGTACCTGTTTAGATTTTCATGAGTTCATGTTCGTGGTATGCAAGGATTCTATTCGTTGTGGGGAGTCAGCACATGCACATTACACATTTTTGAAGGCATTTGTGTGGGAACCAGGTTTTGTTTAGCAGCTGTTACCTTGATGCATGATTTTTAACTCCTAGCAACTCATCGGTAGCCCTCCATCGCACTCTTGTCCAGAAACCTACAAATGGCGCATCCCTGGTGCTAGAAATGGCCCCATGAGGGCAGGATTGTCCTCCCACCCACTTCACAGAGGGAGAAGCTGAGAACAGGTCAGTACGTGTAATCCACAGCTATCTATCCCTGACTGTGTGCTAGGGCTGAAAGCCAAGGCTTCACACTAAGCCGCACTCCAGCCCTTTCTAGTTTTTAGTAAATTGCTAAATTGCCCGGGTTGGACTCAAACTTGCCACCCTTCTGCCTCAGTTCCCAGACACCTGGGATCACAGACATGCGGCCCCACACCTGGCCCTACCTCATCTTTAACACAGCAGTTATACATCCAGAAGTACTGGTGACGGTCCCGTGTATATGTATTGACCCAGCACACTCAAACAGCTCTTTGGCTCTCACGTGTCACGGTTTGGACAATGAATTACTTGATGACCCTATTTACAGGCTTGACTGTTGATACAAAGAGAAAACGGGATGAGGGAGCAAACACGTGGATTTTTTCTACCCTGAGAAACTGGAAAGCAGGTGTCACCGAGAGGAGGTAACATGGAAGGAATGCTCGCTGACGGTTAGGATAGGGAGCAAAGGAAGCGGCAGTCCAGGGTTAAAGTAGCAAAGGAAAAAAATCAAGACTGTCTTTCACTGTAAACGTATCCTTGAGGTCAGCATTATTTAACTTCTGATATTTTTGGCACGACAAAGAAAACAAATGTATTTCGGTAACTCCAAGAGAATCTGAGTTTTCACATTGGCCGAGTTCATTATAACATTAAATAATGTCAATCGGCGAGTCAAATCTTTTAAAAACTCAATTTTCTAAGACATGGGAAGTAAATCTCATTTCCTCCTGTCAAAAAGCACAAAGTAACTGCAGGCTCAGGACGAAAAGAAACCCAAGATGGAAGGGAGAAGAGGAAAGGGAGGGAAAGGGACATGAAATACACACGCACCAACCCCTCGTGATAAATGTAAGCACTGTGTACCACAATCGAGTACTAAGAAAAATAGAAGTTTTTTAAAAGCAATATAACAATTATCCATTGAAGCCACAGCAAATGCCCACGAGGCACCTCTCTTCCTTAGGCTGATGTGTAAATATTCCTGTCATTATACACAAGGCAGCTCCATGTTTTGTAACCTTAAGGACAAAGTACAAAGACCTCGATTTCTCAAGGGTCCCCTATTGAAACCCTGTACAGTGTGCATGAAATCCCCATGGGGGCAGGGCAGAAGACATATGCTCAGGGGCAGCAGGAAGGGCAGGATGGCCAGCTTGCTTGGATTTGGCCAGGGTAAGTGCATCTGTCAACAGGGTGGGGAGCTTGGATCCATCCTATGGGTCGTAAGAAGCCACAGAAAAATGTGACCCATTCTGAGGGTGACCTTCAGAAAAAACCTGGTCAGACCTGAGTTTGGGCCTCAGGACAAGGATGCAGGCCAGGGGTCACTGAGGAGGAAAGAAGAACACAGGCTAGAGAAGAGGGGATCGGACCAGGGCGGGAGGGGTAGAAATAGAAATGAGGTACTTAGGAGGTACCAACAACATGGCATCTGTCATCCAGTAACTGTTCATTGAGTGCCTGTTTCATGTGGGGCATTGTTTCGAGTGCTTGAACATTTCAAGGAAGGTGCTCAAATTTATGGGGGTTTTCTGTTCTGTTTTTGTTTTGTTTTTTGGTATTAGGAATTGAACTAAGGACCTGGCGCTTGCCAGGCAGGCGCTGTGCCGCTGAGTTATGTCCCTGGCCCAGGTCTATGGTTTTGAGAACAGGTCAATTGATGGTGACCCCATTCTATTCCCTTGGACAGGCCTCGTCCAAGAGGGCTGATGTGAAGAAAACCACAGGGCCTCCTGTACTAGGGGCACCGGCGGGACATCAAGTGGAGGCGTTAAGGAAGTTGGTGGTTTACAGAACCAGAGCCCAGCTGAGAGCTTCGGGCTACGCACAGAAATGTGGGAACCAATCTCATTTCCATGGTCACTGAAGTCATGATGCACATGAGATCACTTGCGGGGAACAGTGGCGCACAGACAGGCCCGGGGACCCGTAGTGGGGTCAGAGGTCTGTGAACAAGAACAGAGAAGAGCAGGCTCACCGAGTCTTCTACCTCATCCTGATCAGAAAGGGTCAAAAACAAATTTTACTAGAAAAACTCCCCTGGGAATGAATAAGTCATGCACACGGGGTAGAGAAAGAGGAAAAAAACAGATAAAAGAAGGTGCCAGATGGCCTTGGGACTTGCACCAAGAGACCAGGAAAAGAGCTGACGGGAAGGGCACAGAGAGAAAGCCAGGTGCGCAAATGATAAGCCGCTCCCCCCCCCCATTAAATACAGGTAAACACAGGGGGGCTGAGCTGCCTCAAGGCAGCGTGTACTCACACTTGTGCACCAACACACACACGTTTGTGTGCACACCCTCTGCACTCACTACATTATTCACCTAGGGTCACCATGGAGCACAACACATACCTACAGGCCCCCTTCCTAGCGCTAAGCCAACCAAGCATAAGGCCCCCCTTGCCATGGAGCTACCCACCCCAAAGAGGAGCCTTCAAAGGTTCATCAAGGACAAGGAGGCACACAGAAACAAGCCGGACGTAGACCAGCAGAAGAAAGGACATCAGGCAGAGATGTCCAGAGGCAAATCCAGTCTGGCAAGTTCTGGGTCACTCACCCTCCCTAATAAAAGCAGCTATGAAGAAAGGGCCCACGGCTCCTCCATCTTTCCGAAGCCCCTGCCCTGAGTGTTTCTTCTCAGGCAGCTGCATATCTTCTCCTTGCTCCCTTTCTTTTTCCTCTTGACACTTTTAAATAAAGTGTCTTCCTTTCCTTAACCTTTGTCCCTCTAAGATTTTATTGGGGCTGAGTTACAATATCCCTGTGGGCTGCTCAGACAACAGAGCAGCTGTGTTCATCTCCCAGTTGCAACAACATGAATATAATCCCAGGGCTCTGGGAGCCTGAGGCAGGTGGATCGCAAGTTTGAGCCCAGCCTGGGCAACTTAGCAAGACTCAAAAATAAAAATAAAAAGGGCTGGGAGTGTGGGTCAGTGTAGCACCCTGGGCTCCATCCCAGTAATGCTGAATGAATGAATGAATGAATGAAGTGGTGGTCCAGGACGGAAAATCAAGTCTAAAAAAAAGGGGATAAAACAGAGAAGCAGAAGGAAAATCACCAGTCTTAGGTCACAGACCCTAAGGGAAGCGAACATTGCCAGGAAGTGGTAATTTATGTCAAGTGCTGCCTGATTGCCCAAGGTCAGCCAGCGAAAGAATGAGAATCCTGAGTTTAAAACCAGGCCTAATTGTATGGTAAATAATACTGGGGAAACCTGATAGCCCCTTGGAAACAAAGTTCAGGCCTGAAAGTAAAACACAAAGTAACAGTACTTTTTCAATTAGCAAATTTTTATAATCTCAGTGTGAAAAAGGGTCTTCTTCATGCAAGGCAGGACAGAAGATACAGAAACCATAAAAGAAGAAAAATAGATACTTCTAAATGGATTGGAGCTGGGTATGATGGCGCTAACCTGTAATTCCAGCACTCGGGAGGCTGAGACAGTAGGATCATTGGGGGTTCGAGACGAGCCTGGGCTACAAAGTGAGCTCAAGGCCAGCCTGGACTGCATAGCGAGACCCTGTCTCAAAAAGACAAAATAACTAAATAAATAAATTGGAAAAAACATCTCTATACTACATTTGATAGACCCAGGGTTACAACAACCCAGGAGGAAAATGATTAAAAGAGATTAACAGCTCCCAAAACTTGGATGCAAACAATCAAATATGTTTAAGAGACAAACACCTCTGTAACATTAAAGGAAATGCAAATAACAATGAGGTATCATTGTTCAGACTGGGAAAACATGTCAACACTGGTTACATCGCTGGGTAAAATCAATACAGCATCTTTTTGAAATGGTGTTTGGCAGTATCTGTTAAAAATTTCAACTGAAGCTCTATTTCTTCATTGGGTGCTGCACACTTGAGTGCATGCATTCACTCTGTGAAGATTAACAGAGCTCTGCATTCTCCCTATTAGTCCTTTAGAAAGCTCACCTGTGTCCTTTTCTGTGTACATTATTCCCAATACCTCTGAAAAGAACTGAGGTGCATAACACCTACCCAGCCTCTCCATAACCCTAGTGAGCAGCTCTCCATTTTGCAAAGTGATAACCAAAAAACTCCACTGTATTACGAGCAAATGAACAGGTAATGGACAGAGGGGTAAACTCAAATGGGCAGTAAACAGAGAATCTGCTCAGTCTCCTCCGTGGTCATAAAAATGCCAATTGAAGTTGCAAGGAGACATTGCTTTACACTCATAAACGTAAGAAGCAATGGCATCCACGTTGGGGGCGGGGGTGAGGAGGCTCCCAACACGTTGCTGGTAGAAATCAGAACTGTTAGGAGCCTTTCAAGGAAGGCAATCTAGTGGTATCTCTCAGATGTGAACACTTTTTGAGCCAGCATGTCCGTATTCATAAGGTATTTACAGATGGCTCCCGGGTGTAGGACTGAATGTCTGCATAGCATGGGGGAGAGCAACCTGCAAGGCCTTCCAATAACAACATTAATAATAATGAGTACAGCAACAACGCTGACCCTGTGCCATGAAACACTGGGCAACGTTCATGCAGAAAACATAAAAACTGGATGCATTTTCCTGGGAAAATTTATACAAACTATTAGGTGACAAAAGGTAAATTGATGTGCCTGGCTTTGATTCTGTTGCATTTTGTTTGTTTGTTTGTTGGGTGTTTTTTGAGACAGGGTCTCGCTATGCAGCTCAGGCTGGTCTTGAGCTCACTTTGTAGCCCAGGCTGGTCTCAAACTTGCAGCGATTCTCCTGCCTCAGCCTTTGGAGTGCTGGGATCACAGGTGTGTGCCACCAGGCTGGGCTCATCTGTTGTTTTTTAAAGTGCCTTGTTTGCAGAAAATAGGATATGGTTTAAATCCAAACCCTGCCTTCACCTCCTTGTGCATGACAACCTCTCAGAGCCTCAGTTTTCCCAACTGTAAAAGATGTTAAAAATAACAGGTACCTCAGAGACTTCTTGTGAGCACATGACAGTTTCTGTGTAGTGCTGAGAGCTGCCCTTGTGTCACCTGACAGCATATGAGCATAATCTACACAAGCATGGAAAATACCGAGGAAGAAAACACTACACCCACTACCGTCCCCATTTTATAGCAGTTCAACTGGTTACAGTTCTGTTTGTTACCTCTAGAACTTTTTAAAGATTCAGTAAAGTGGGAAGAGGAAGAGGAAGTCAGGCAGCCAGCCAGGAATTCCCCATGGGCCCTAGGAAGCTATGGGAAAAGTGACCAGGGCAGATCAGCATGGGAGGAAAGCTTTGTACTACAACAGGTGATCTGATCCAACTCCTTAGCCGGGGCCAAGTGGCTGTTCCTCTCTGGACTCAGATTCTCTCCTCTCCGAAATGGAGCTGCTAGTGAGGACAGACTGAGTCTGAGTCCCCATGACACTGACGGATGTGGTGTTGTGTGCTAGACATCTATGGGCCTTGCCCTCGTCGACCCATTTAATACCCCATGGGCCCTATGTGGGGAAGGCATCACATTATCACACCCATGTTGTAGGTGGGAAAACTGAGGCACTGAAAGGTTAAGTCACTTTGGTACAGGGACCACCACGGGGGCAGAGGACAAGTAAATTCCTGGACCCTTAACGTATTCCTCATGAAAAGCATGATTTGTTGTGTCGAGCATGGTGGTGCACGCCTGTAATCCCAGCACTCAGGAGGCTTAGGCAGGAGGATCGTTGTGAGTTTGAGGCCACCCTAGGCTACAAAGTGAGTTTAAGGCCAGCCTGAACTGCATAGTGAAACCCTGTCTCAATCCCCCCGCAAAAGAAAGCATGATTTGTGTTCCTTTCTGAGGCAAAGACTTAAAAGTTGCGTTTGCTAAAAAGAAAAAAATGACTCTTCACTTAGATCTAGAGATGTCCACTAGGTAACTAAAATCAGAACAAAATTTTTGATACACTGTGTCAACTTGAGAATTGAGGAGTTTAGAAGCTTAACTAAGTGATTCAGCCAGGGGGGGCCAGGGGCCTCACTTTGTAAACATCCTGAGTTTGTGGAAGTGGTAGGCAGGGAGATGGTGTGGGCATAATGGACCCCGGCCCCAGGGTAGAGAGCCTGTATACAATATAGGGAGGAAAAGAGGCCTGCTCGCTCCACTTTTTGCTATTGCCGCCTTTTGCGGGCATGAACTGCTGCCCCTCAGCCACCCCACCATGCCTTGGAGCCAGCTGATTACAGACTAAAACCTCCACAAACTGAGCTAAGTAAACCTTTCCTTCCTTAATTTTGAGCATTGGGTATTTTGTCTCAGCAATGGGAATCTGGTACCAAAGGAGTGGAGTGGCTTCTGTGACTGTACTGAGCATGTTGTTCAAGAGCTCTTGGGCCCTTTGGGAAGACATTGGAAAGGTTTAGAGATGCCAGCTGAAAAAGCAGAACTGAAATGCTGTAGCCTGGTCTGTAGGGGAGGTTCTGTTCAGAGCTCAGAAGACCAGAAGGCTGATAAAAATCCGGCCAGTAAAGGAAAGGCTGTGGAGGTTTCTGCTGGGAAGAAAGATTGCACTGGCTGTTGGACTCCAGACAACATGTGTTATGGCTTGGCAGAAAGTTTGTCTGCACTTTGCTCCTGTCCAGAGACTGCCTGAGACTAAGATTACGGGCAGTGGATTTATTAATCTGGCAGAAGAAATTTCAAGGCCGTCTAATGTTGAGGCGGGGGCTTAGCAACTGTTGGGAGCTTTTAGCAAAATACATGTTGAGAATCAAAAGCGAAGAGCCCAGCAGGATGATTTAAAATGTTGTGAGTCTGGCCAGGAAGGAAGCTCCAGTAAAGCTGTGGACTGCAAAGATAGAGCTGAGGAGATCTTGATTGCTAAGAAGCAACAGGGGACTACAAAAGATGGCCTGAGGGCGTCACTAGAAGCAATAAGTCTCCCTCCTTTGTAGCCTCAAAACTGCAAAAGTGACTTTGCTTTGAGGAGAAAGCCACAGAGCACCATGTCCCAGAATGGTGGTAGCACAGAAAATTTGTTCCTCAGAATTGGATTCAGAGTGCACTAGACCCCTGCAGACAAGAAAGAGGAAAGCCTTGACTACTGCTCCAACTGGCAGCAGAACTTGGCATCATCCACGTGCTGCTGGCTTTAGGTGCATGCAGAATGCAAGAGTTACAGGGTTTAAAAAGCTTCCACCTCAGTCTCAGAAGGCCTGTGAGACCAGGCGGTGTGCTCCCGAGAGAGCAGTGCGTGAAGCTCTGAGAAGCCTAAAGAGCAGTGGAGACCCCAGAAGCTTCGAAAAACCAGGAACATGGATCATCTAAGGAAAGTTGCAAGCTGTGAGCAAAGAGGGCCTAAGAGTTGTGGGAGCCATAACCACCAGAAGTGCCATGGGGTGGAGTCACACAAGACCTTGGGAGCTCACAATTTGCAAGATTGCTTTAGATGCTGGAATGGGAACTATAGGACTTAATGTTTGCCCGGTTGGATTTTGCACTTGCTTTGGTCCCAATCCTTTGTATTTCCATTTGTAACTTTTGGAATGAAAATGTTTATCTTGTGCCACTGAATGTTGGAAGTGTTTCACTTTGTTTTCATTTTTACCTGGGTTTGCAGCTAAGAGTTTGCCTTAAATCTTACAGGATACTTGGGACTTGAACTTTTCAGCAAGGCTGAAACTGTTAGGATGTTGGCCACTCTTAAGAGGTGGACTAAATGCCTTTTGCATAAAAAGATGTGCATGAGTCTTGCAGGGGCCAGGGACTCAATGTTATGGTTTAATGTAATATAATGTTGATAGACTTAATACTGGTTCTTAAGGATTGTTAAACCTGTGTCATAATGTTCAAGTTGTGAAATGATAATAATGTCCTTCTATCTAGAAACTGGTTTAAAGAAATGTGTCTGTTGCCAAGTTGACAAGGGGTGGATTGTAGAGGTTGATATATTGTGTTAACTTGAGAATTGAGAAGTCCAGAAGCTTAACTAACTGAGTAGAGGGTCTGGGGCCTAACTTCATAAATATCCTGAGCTTGTGGGAGAGGAAGGCACAGAGATGGTCTGGGCATAGAGGACCCCTCCAGAGCGGACAGCCTGAACACAATATGGAGGAAAGAAGGCCTGCTCTCCTCCCATTTGTAATGTTGTTGCTTTCTGCTGTCTTCTGCTCCCTTGAACTGTTACTATTCACCCGGCCCTTAGTGCCAGCCAGCTGATTCCAGACTGAAACCTCCACAAACGGTGAATTACATAAACCTTTCCTTCCTTAATTTTGAGTGTCAGGTATTTTGTCCTAGCAAGGAGAAAAAAGTAATTAAGACACCCTGGTTGACCCACTAACCCCCCATGGACCCTATGTGGGGAGGGCGTCACATTATCACACACATGTTGCAGATGGAAAGACTGAGGCACAGAAAGATTAAGTCATTTTGGTACAGAGACTATCATGGGGGCAGAGGACAAATAAATTCCTAGACCTTCAAACTTGCTCCTCATTAAAAGCATGATCTAGGTTTCCTTCTGAGGTAAGGACTTAAAAGCTACTTTTGCTAAAAAGAAAAAGTTGAGTGGTCATTTGGGTCTAGAGATGTCCAACAGGTAACTAAAATCAGAACAAAATTTTTGACCTTCATTTTGTAGAAGTCTTGAGTCAAATCCTTCCCAGCTCTGCACATGGGCATATTTGTCACTTAGGAAATGTTTATTGAAAAGTTGCCAAGGCAATGTTTGATGTGCTGAGTTTACCTAGCCTATAACATAACCCTTTGTTAAGGGAACACCAGGATAAGAGATTTCCAAGTACACTAGACTGTGCCCGGAATCTCCACTGTCCTTAACCTAGGGTTACTGTGGAGGCCGGCAGAGTCTCACAAGACTGAGACTGTCCCAAACAAAGTTCCGTGGGTGCTACAGGACTGGAATTTCCCCTAAGTCATGAGGAGTCTGCCAGAACAATAAAACCAGGACCAAGATAATGGTCACCAGGACCCCCAGACCACCCCATAAAGCTGGTGTCCACTCGTTCATGAACAGACCCTTCCATTTCCCAAGCTGGGGCCTTTTCCCTACCTTCTCTTATTTTCCTTTGGTAGTGGATGGGCTTGATCTTTGCCAGAATTGTGTTTCCCATTCTTTCACTTTTTACTTAAGGCTTTGCCTGGAGATTCACACAGTTGCTTTACTTTTCATTTTCACGAGCACTGAGCAAGGATCCATGAAGGACAACTTTTCAAGGCTCACACACTGGAAAGTGACCAGAATTCATGGCAGGCACCCTGGCTCTGAACGGGTCACTCTGGGCCACCAGGCTTCACCAGCTGCCAGGTCTCAGCAAGTGACTTCCCCTCTCCCAAACTTGTTTTACTCATTTGTGAAATGAGCTTACAATACTCACCTCTTTGGCTTTCTGCAAGAGTTAAATGTCATCAGCCTCGGGCCTAGGATTAAATGTTTCAAAAATGGGAAACTTTGTTACCTCAGTCCCTGCAGGAAGGAAGAGATGTGCCAAGGCCCTGGGCCTCTCCTCTGGTGCAAGTTCCCGGTAACTTATCCAATGCCACTGAGAAGGGACAAAGCAAGGCAACCGTCCAGGCCCTGGTTCTTCCTGGAACCACAGGGAAAAGCGCCCTAAGGCCAGCGCCCCCCCACACACACCCCTAATCCGACCAAGGACCACACCACACCCTGTTCCAGCCCTGCCAGAGGAGGAAGCTGGGTCTAGGGACCTGTGTGCCCCGCCCAGATAGTCCCGCCTGGCAGATAAAGGCGCCCAGCCAGCTGTGCTCCTAGCGATCCCTGCGCGGCCTTCTCACGATGTTCCGCCCCTGCACGCTCTTAGCCTGGACCCTCCTTGCCCTCCTTGCAGGGGCTCAGACAGCCGGAGGCCAGAGCAGCTGCAGCTTCATAGTGCCTCGCCGCGACTGGAACGCCCTGGCTTCCGAGTGCACCCAGCGCCTGAGCCTGCCCGTCCCCTACGTGGTGATATCGCACACGGCGGGCAGCACCTGCGACTCCCCTGCCTCCTGCGAGCAGCAGGCCCGGAACGTGCAGCACTACCACATGCGCACGCTGGGCTGGTGCGATGTGGGCTACAAGTGAGTGCGGAGGGAGGCCAGGCCAGGTGGCCCTGGGGTGGGCGGGGACGGGCGGAGGTGCAGGGGCCCAGGAAGACTTGCCAGGCTGACGCGCTGGACAGCGCACGCAGCGTCCGCAGTCACCCCCAGGGCTGGCCAGGTGCAGGCAGCAGGGGCTATGAGGCTGGGGTGGACTGTGCCTCAGCACCTGCCCACCTGCCACTGCTCTCCCACCCTCTACAAAAGCATCCCGTTCAAAAAGGCGGGAGCCCTAGCAGGAAGAGGTGTCTATGATGATTAAGTGGAAGACAGGTCCCCCTGTCACCAGGGTTTATTTCTGCCTGAGGCCCAGTGCAGCTCCCTCCCCAGATGGGCTGGTCCTGTCCTCTCCGCTTCCCCCTGTGCAGTCAGTGGGACTGTGGGAGCCTGGTGTATGCAGCACACCTAGGACACTGCTTCGCACATCACAGGCGCCCCAAGCCCATGGGGCCGTTAGTGCCAGGCAGTGTGCAGGGCACTAGAATGGGGAGACAGCAGGGAACAGTGCGACTATCTGTATGTGGTTTAAGGCAAAACAGGAGAGAAACAAGATGGACTCTGACAGCGATGGTAGTGGGGGAACACAGGAACAGGGCAGGGGAGGGTGACCCCAGAAGCCGGACCCAGATCCACTATGGCTGCTTCAGAGGGCCGAGGAGAGGGGAAGGCCGCCCTGAGATGGTGGCTCTGAGGTGGCTGTAGAACCAGGGAGCTGAGGAAGGCTGCAATGAACAGGGCACAGGTGCAAACACTATGGAGCCAAGGGAGCTGCTCTCGTCCAAAAGACACAGGGGCTGGAGTAGGGTGGGGCAGGGGTGGGAGCAGAGTGAGGAGTGGGCTGCAAGGGACAGACCGGGCAGAGCCTTGCTGGCCACAAGGACTCTGGTTTTCACTCTTGAGTAAGATGGGCGTCATGGAAGATTCTGAGCGGCACCGAGGGATGCACTGACTTAGGTATAGGCGGCTTCCTCTGACTGCTGTGGGGAGAACAGGCTGCAGTGGACCTGAGGGCAGAAACCCCTGGAGCTGGGGTTGGTTGGATCAGCCTGTCAGGGGCTGTGCCCGCCAGCCCTCTCCAGTGTAACAGGCTGCGGTCCACACAAGTGCTTCCACAGAGAAGCAGCATCTGAACCCTACAGGGTCTCACTCAGGACAAAATAAACATCCAAAGCACCTGTGGAGCTTACTGGGACTGTGTGGCTTGCCAGGCCCCACCTGGAGACTGTACCAGCGGATCCCAGAGAAGCCTAGAAGCTACCAGGGTATCCTCGGTCCCTCCCATTCCAGATTTCATCACTCAAAGGCTCCAATTTCCAGGCTCTATTTCCAAGGGCCCCATCCTAACTGTTCTCCTGGGGTCAGGAAGATGGAGCCTGGCCCTGCAACCGCTGGTCTAAACAGCCTATGCAAAAGGAGACGTCTACTTCCTGGATTTTGGGGTTCAGCATGTGACACTCTCCATACCCCTCCCTTATCACATCACATTCTCCCTTCAGGCCTCAGTGTTCTTATCTATAAATGGGCTTCTTGACTGCACCCACCTGGCAATGGTAGGTGAGATGTTAAGTCTGATGTATCCAGGTAACAGATCTGCAGAGTGCTCCGGCCCCAGGGCCAGGTGCTCACACAGAGCCACCACCTGCCCAGGTCCAGCAGCTGGCACCACTGGGGTGACTCTCGTCTCCTCAGGGGCAGATTCTGTGAGCTGGCTTCCTAAGTGGCAGACACAGGACTTGGACTGGGAGTTCCAATATCCCAGGTGTGGCAGTGACCCTGTGAGTCTGCAGACGGAGCAGCTCCGAGGTGCTGATCTAGCGCATGTCAAGGTGCCCAGGGAGCCTCACTCAGTCAAGATGTGATGAGTGAACCTGAAGGATCTGCTGCCTGGATTGGAAACCTCCAGAAGCAGATGTGACCTCAACCTTTGAGCCCCTAATTCTGCCCCACAAGTGGACCCAAATGGCCTGAGGCAGGTGGGGGAAGGTCAGAGCTCTGAGGGGCATAACCTTGTGCAAACAGTGCAGCTTTCTGTGACTCTGCTCCTCAGTGTTAACAAAGTGAAGACAACTACCTGCCTCAGAGCTTGTGTGGCAAAGCAAGAGCTCAACAAATTCTCCAGAGAGGCAGAGGAGAGTGAGGAGTGACCATGTGGGTGGGCATCACAGAGACCTGAATGAAACCGCAGGCTCTACCCAACTGTAGAGGGATGCTGGGCAAATGACTCCACCACCCCGAATCTCCATAACGTGGGGCAATAGTGGCTCACAGGGTTCCCTTGCAGATGAAACAAGTAACATACAGAGCTGTACTTGGCACATGGCACCAGGCAGAATAAGGGACCATGGTGGGAAGTGGAAAGTAAAGGGGTGAGGGTGGTGTTGGGGCAACTGCTGTGGCAGGAACGGGGTGAGGCACTGCCCCCGGAACCCCCCCTCACTCAAGCCCCTGATCCTCCCATGCAGCTTCCTGATTGGAGAAGATGGGCATGTCTATGAGGGCCGGGGCTGGAACACCAAGGGCGCCCACTCAGGTCCCAACTGGAACTCTAAATCCATTGGCATCTCCTTCATGGGCAACTACATGGGTGAGTAACATCCAGGAGGGAGGGTGGCATGGGGCTGCGGGACAGCAGGGCAGCGCGGGTGGTGGTTAAGAGGCTCTGCCATCTACAAACTCTGTGACCTCAGGCCGCAGACTGCATTTCCTGAGCCTCACTTCCTCTTCCGATAATGCAACCATTTCAACCACGAGGTGGGAGTGCGGTTTGGTTGATCTACACAAAATCTTCAAGCCAGCCCAGGGCACCCAGGAACCACTTCACAGATGTTGGCGCTTGTGGGCAGGAGAGAGGTCTGGGGACAAAGGGGAGAACAAGCCATCATCACGGCAATAACCAGTACTTGCTAAGGGCTTCTCCCAGCCAGCCACTGTTCTGTGAGCTTTATGTCAAGTAACCATTTCCCCATCCATAGTCCAACTGGGATGAGGAAACAGAGGCAGAGAGTCAGTAAAACCAACTTGAAGCCCACAAGCCCCTACCCCTGCCCTTTTGAGAGAGCACCATCCTGACTTCTGCATCTGCCCTGTAGAGCGGGTACCCCCCAAACGGGCCCTCCGGGCAGCCCAGAATCTGCTGGCCTGTGGTGTGGCTCGGGGAGCCCTGAAATCCAACTACCAGCTCAAAGGACACCGGGATGTGCAGCAGACACTCTCTCCAGGTGACCAGCTCTACCAGATCATCCAGAGTTGGCCACACTACCACCAGTGAGGCCCTGCTCACCGCCCCCGCATCACTCCCTGGCCAGAAGCCCTGCTGCAGCCTCCTTCCCACGTCCTCCAATAAAGATGCGACTCCAGCTGTGTTCCCAAGCGAGTCCCAAGTCCCGCAGTACAGCCCCCTCCTCCCCACTCCCACAAGACCGCAGCCATCCCCCTCCTCCCAGCACTCTGTCCTTGCTGGTGCTCAGAACCCAGAGGCCCCGACCCTGAACCAAGACCCCGGAGATCCCAGCTCAGAAACAATATCACAGCTCAGAACCCAGAGGTCTCAGGTCAGAGCCCAGGAATCAGCACCAGGCAGGTTCAGATGTCACCAACAGAAGCTTGCGGTCTTCTCAGGCAGTGGGCCATGCAGCAGGATACTCCTTCCTCAGGACACAAAGATGTCCTGTGCAGAATTTCTGCTTGGACTCCTTTGGAGACAGGCTGCTCACTACCACCCCATAGCTCCCTCCTTGTAATGTGTTAGAGTCAGCAAGTTTTTCCTGAGTCTGAATTCTCATCTGCTTCCTATCGCAGACATGGCCAAAAATACCCTCAGCCACCAGTTACCTCTTCCCATCCTCCTCCTTTCTCCCTACTCCACCCCACCCTTCAGTCATATGCTAAAGGGTCCCAAGGATGAACATGTTTATTTACAAAATGTACATACCCTCCCTCCCAGTGTGCACTACCTGGGGAGAGGGCAGGGGCAGGGCCTCACACACCTAGGGCCCTCAGAGGAGCAGGCTTTGGGTGAGGCTGGAAGGCCTCCCTGGCTGTGGCCCTGCCCCTATGCCATACCCACTGGTGGGCAGGGGTAGAGAGGCAGTGCAGCTCTCCATGGTCATGACCGCGTGTCCAGCTGGTTCATGTATTCCTGCAAGGCCTTCAGGCGGGCGTCTATTTCAGCCATGTCAGCTGCCTGGTGGTCCGAGCTGTACTCTGTGAGAGCAGGCATTGATGTGGGGCGCTGGGGAGGGTCTGATGCTACCGGAAGCTCCAAGCCAATATGCTGCCCTTATTATCATCCCAGTAGGGGTGGGGCTTACCTTTGATGGGGACCCAGCCCCCTGAACTGGCCAGGCGTCTCTGACTACTGCACTTCCGAGGGGTGGACTTCTGGCAATCAGAGAGGCAGGACAGGGGCTCAGGCACTCTCCCCCTCTCCCTGCCCCACAAGTGCCAAGTGCCACTGGGAATTCTGAACCCCAAGACCTCAAAGAAAATAGGCTGACACCTATGGGCACTCGCTACATCAAAACTACCTTGTGTCATTGTCACAAGGACTCTCCAAGGTGATGCTGTTAGGTACCTTCCCGGGTTTACTGGTAATGCAACTGAGGCACAGAGCCGCTGAGACTTACAGTCATACAGGTTGAAGCAGCAGCCAGGTCTAAAGAGCTGGTACCTCGAGGCCAGAAACTTACAGTATCCTGTGCAGCCAGCTATTCCTCACTCAGTCACATGCCCCTAAACACCCTGCTTCCACACGCATCTCAGTCCACTCTGCAACCTGAGCCCCGGGACAGACTCATGGGCAATGGAGGCAGCTGGCTGCTAGTGTCTTCAGGCTACTCTTCCCTCCTCCGAGGCCTGGCAAGGACACTTACTGTATTAGATCCACTCCACGGTGTGGGGCTGGGGGTCTTCCCATGGCGGTGACAGCGAAGGCTGAGGGGGGTAATTGAGGACCAATGGTGGGTTGGTCTTTGGTGCTTCCCACATGGCCCACTGCTGTGGTTTCAAGTCCCGCAGCCTCCATCACCCAATTCCCCTGCAGAAGGCTGGGTGCCGTCTCCCCAGCATCCTTTGGAAATGGTCCTTCCCCCAGTACCATATTTTACCCTCTGGAGAGCGACTCGGAGAAATCCTCGAACTCGCTGCAGGAGCTGGCTGAGGAGCAGCGGCTGCGGAAACTGTCCACTAGGAGAAGACCGGGGCCTGAGCCTCCGTGCTCGCCCGTCCGGGGCGGCCCAGCCCGTCTGTGTCCTTCCCCACCAACCCCCCACCCCCAGCTCCAGGCCACCGACCTGAGGAACTGCAGTGGCGCGAGCGGTTGGCTGCGTCCCCGCAGCCGGTCCCAGCAGCAGGGGGCCGGCCCTGGCGAGACCACGAGAGAGACGGACGGTCCCCGCTTCCTCCGCTGCCTCGTCGGTTCCGCTGCTGCTGCTGCTGCCGCTGCCTGAAAAAACGGGAAATGGGATGCCCGCTTTGCGCCCAAGTCATGAAGATAAGGGTGTCGCCCTGCCCGAGTCACAGCCAGGCCGGGGACCCTGCCATGTGGCACAGGAGGGGAGAAAACTGGCGGTGACCAAACCCAGAAGCAGAGGAACGAGCAAGCAGCGCGGGGGAGCAGCCAGGCGAGCGGACAGGGTCAGCAGAGACGGGGCACCAGTGGGGACGGCTGGGAGTGGCGAGGGACCCGGCCAGGTGGCAGCCAGGACCCGGGCAGGGATGAGGGCAGCGGGGAGGGGAGCACACTAACTTCATCCTGATCTCCCTCTGCTTCTTCTCCTTGGCTTTCACGAAGGCCGTGGGGTCGAAGCGCGGCGCGCGCCCACCTAGGACAGCGCGAGGGTGGCGAGCATCCGGGTCACAGCCCCGCCCTCCCGCCCGGGACTCCCCCCTCCCCCCTCCCCCGCCCAGCGGGGCGCAAACCTGTGGGTGACGGCGAGGGGCAGGCGGGCCGGCCCCGACCCTGGGCCCCGCGGCCGCTCTCGCGCGAGGAGGAACGGGCGGCCCCACGGCCCCTCGACGTGGAGCGCTCCCGCGACGACGAAACCCGGTCCCCCCGGGCCGCAGGCAGCGCTGCTGCCGGAGTCCGCCTAGGGCGAGCACAGGACCCCGTCAGCTCCCGCAGCCAGGACAAAGCCCAGTCCTGTTCCGGACACCCCTGAGGCCCTGCCCGCGCCAACTCCGACGTGCGCCCTCCCGCGATTCCGTCACCTCCCCACCCCGCCTCCGCGGAGCCCGATCTGCAACTTCCACGACTTCGTCTGCCAAACCCTGCATCCTAACCCACCGCCTTCGCCAGACCCTTCTCCCCGAGGTCCCCACGGACCCCTAAGGCCTGCCCAACCAGCACCACCCACAGTAAAAGCCAGCGGAGGTCGACAGACCCCACCGGCCCCGCCCACCGGGGGCGCCCACCTCCCAGCCCCGCCCACCCTGCCCGAGCCCCGCCCGTTTCCCTCCGACCCCACCCCACGCCCCGCCCCGCCCACCAGCCCCACCCAAAACCGCAGCCCCGGGTGGCGGCTCCGAGGCCCCGCCCAACCCTGGCCGTGCCCCTTACCCCCTTTTGTACGATGCCAGCTCGCTGTTCAGCGTCTTCAGCCGGGCTCGCAGGCTGCGCTCTGATGCCTTCACCTCCTCTAGCTGTGCGGAGGAAAAGAGCGCAGGGGTCCAGGCCCAAGTCGAAGCCTTGCCCAGCTCTGTCCCGCCAGCCGCCCCGCCCCTCACCTCCTTGGCCAGGCGGCGACAGTCCTGGCTGTGGCGTGCAGGAGCCCGGTGTCTGAGGCCGCGCTCCTGCTGCAGCTCCAGCTCCAACCCGCGCACCAGCCCACGCAGTTGCTCGGCCTCCTGGCGCGCCGCCCGCCCGGCCAGCGCCTCCTCCCGTGAGCGGCCCAGCTGAGACTCCAGCTCGCGCTTCTCAGAAGCCAGGCGGGACACCCTGCGGGGAAGAGAGACGCATGGCTAGAGGGAGTAGGCCACTGTCATCTCCGCCCAGACCGGCCTCCAGCTTCTGGGCTCAGGCAATCCTGCTTCAGCCTCCTGAGTAGTTGGGCTACCACCACGCCCAGCTAACGCTTTTAAAAGAAACTGGCTCAGAGACCTAACTGCACATCAGAGTTAGTGTAATACCAGAAAATTACGTCAGGTGACTAAAACACGTTATTTTAGCAAGTAAGATACAGCCTAAGGAAAGAAACAACTGCAAGGAAGCCTTAAATTTTATTCACATGCCAGGCATTTTGGCGCACACCTGCAATTACAGCACTTGAGAGTCTGATGCAAAGGGTCATCTTGAGTTCGATAACAGCCTGGGCAGTGAGTTCAAGGCCAGCCTAAACTATAGTAGGATCCTGTCTCAAAAAGACCCCCCTCCAAAAAAAGGTTATTCACAATTTTAAGACAGGTTCTGCCTCTCCACAGTGCTGGGATCATAGGCATGTACCAACATGCCCACCCTTTCACAACTCATATTTAATAATTGGTATTATTTAGGATGAAGCAAATAATTATGTGTCTATCCCCTGGAAACTAAGGTTTCCAGCATGAGAAAAGATACAATTGTACAATTAAGGAGGTCAGGTAAATACAGAGTTTATTTTTCTCTAGCTAAAAATGTATCTATTTCTTGGCTCTTTCTACTCGAAAGTCCTAACTTCAGCATGGACCCCTGACAATGAGCACCCTAATAGCCACACTATGGTGTCTAAATACCATTTCCTATAAAAGAAACAAGAACGCACACACATGCGTGCTCCAGGAGGCAAGAAACACTGTGCTGGAGTCTGAGACTGCGGCCCAGCTGATGTCCCAACCTCAGCTTGGTGACTGGACAGCAGGCTGGGAAGCCGTTTCTGTTGTTTTAAACTCCCAGTTTTGGTGCTGCTTTGTCACAGAAGACATAGCAAAGCAGCATAGGGTTAAGTTAAAATTTATAAATTCATAATGATACTAAAAACATTATTCAGACCAAAGTTAAATTAAAAAAAAAGAGTCAAACCAGGTGTAGTGCCACATGCCTTTAATCCCAGCTACCTGGGAGGCTGAGGCAGGAGGATCACAAATTCAAACGCAGTCTGTTCAATTTAGTGACTCCCAGCAGGACTCCATCTCAAATTAACAAAATCAAAACCAGTGGGGATGTAGCTGGCTTTAATTCCCAGTACAAAAAAAAAAGAGAAAGAAAAAGATCACAAGTTCAAAGCCAGCCTGGGCAACTTACTAAGAACTTGTCTCAAAATTAAAAATTTGAAAAGGACAGGCAGGTAGCTCAGTAGCAGAATGCCTCTGGGCTTGAGCTCCCATGCACAGGTAAGTACATAAATAGGTACGGCTAAGGACGGAGCTCAGCACTCCCTGGGTTCAGTCTCCAGTAGTGCAAATGGAGAAAAAAAAGAAAAAAGGTGCAAGCAATGTACTGTATCACTAGTGTAAGAACCTGAAAGTGGGAATATAAATTAGGAAGTGTGAAAGGAAACTGCTCAAAAGTAAAGAGCAAATGGGATGAGGGGAAAGAGAAAAAAAGAAAGGGATAATTATGTATGTATGTGTGCACATGCAGGATGGCTGACATGGCTGTACTGCTAACTTAGGTCGCTTTACTGTAAGGGACAGTTAATGATTAGTTTTTTGATCAATCTTGCATGTCTATATTTGTTTTCCTGAGCATACACTTTCCAGTTATCAATATGTAATACAACAACTATTGTTAATTCCCCGTCACCTTGTCTGTCATTGTTTTGATTGTACTGTTCTTGTGCTACTTTGTAAGTGGCTATCTGTTTGTTAATATGTTTTCGTTCTTTTACTTTCAAAAGAAAAAAGACCTAAAGCGTTAACCACACCTTTTCTGTGTGAATGCACCTCAGGGAAAGCAAGTACTTAATGAGGATGCTTTTATTTAAAATTCCCAGCTAACAAAGCAGAAAGAATTACAGGACTAGGTCATCACAATTTACCAGCTCTTCATGAAGTATCAGTCTAGCCTGTGGCCATCAATAGCTGCTTTCCACACCAAATTAATTCACTTTCTCTCACTTTGCCTAAAGAGTAAAATTAGGAAGAAAAAAACATTTGGATGAACACATTTGTTGGCAAAATACTGAATTTGCCGCTTGTGGTCAAGAACAAGACAAGGGCACCACCTGTCACTACTGCCACTGTCCCTGCGCAGTGCTGGAGTCCCAGCCAGCCAGGGCGATAAGGCGAGAAAAATAAATGAAAAGTAAGGATGCGAAGGAATGAATGAAACAGTCATCTGCAAATGAAATGATTATAAATACAAAAAAATCAGAAAAGATCTACAGATAAATTATTAGAAATAAGGTTGACTGAAGTAATTAGGCACAAAAATCCATGTTTTTCAATGACACCAACATCGTTATGAGCCACACCAATGGTGGCTGGCCTGTGGATGTGTGCTGCAGCGGGCTGTTTGTCATCGCTGAAAGCTCTAAAGTGTCCGCCATCACTGACCCATACTTATGAACAAACACCTCCCAGTATGCGAGGGGATCTAACAAAAGGTATGACAGAGGCAAGGTGTGGTGGTACACACCTCTAATCCAACCCAGCACTCAGGGAGGCTGAGTCAGGAGTGTTACAATTTATCAACTTAGTGAGGCACTCCCCCAAAATGAAAAATAAAAACAGGCTGGGGAATATAGCTCAGTATGAAGTTCCTGGTTTCAATCTCCAGGACCATAAAAAAAAAAGTATTACTGAGGCCCTAAATAAAATCCAAGTAAATGTAGAGTTATACTTTGTTCATAGACTGGAATACTATTTATAAAGATGCCAGCTGTCTCTAAATTGCTCTGTATAAATTATTATAAACTAGCCTGCATAAGAATTACGAACCTCTTTGTTCATCAAAATAGTATGACAGTGGGCAGGCCAGCTACTGAGTGGGGAGAGGTTCCTGAAACATAAACCCAACAAAGAGATCATATCCAGATATGAACATATCCAGATAAAGAACTCCTGAGCTGGACACATGGTACAGCCTGTAATCCCAGCTGCTTGGAAGGCTGAGGCAGGTGGATCGTGTAAGCTCAAGGTCAGCCTAGGTAACTTATCAAGACCCTGGCTCAAAGTAAGAAAATAAAAAGGGTTAGGAATGTAGCCCAGTGCTCCCTGGCTTCAACTCCCACTACTGCATATACATACATACATATATGCACACGTACATACACACAAACTCCTGGAAATCCACTGGAGCAGCAGAAAAGTGGAAAAAGATAGATGAACGGGGAAACGACCAAAGGGGCGCACAAACGAGTACTAGCTACATGAAAAGCTGCTCAACCTCAAGGAAATGCAAACAAGAATCACAGAGATGTCATGAAAGGTTATAGCCACTTTGAAAAAGCAGTTTGGGTTTGGTATTCTCTAGCAAAGCCTACAAGAACAGCTAGCAGCTCCACGCCTGGGTAACCACCCGTGACACAAGCTGTGTGTGAGAGAGAAAGAGCATGAGAACTCAAGCTAGAAATTACCAATACCCATTGGATGTTGAGATAGGCTGTGGTGGTTTGATTCAGTGAAAATATAAACACGAAAATGAATGAACTACTGCTACACAAAACTGCATAGAAGAATCATGAAAAGATATCAGGCCAAATAATACAAACCCAAAAAGTAACGCAGTATTTAATTCCATTTATAAAAGTGCAAAGAGATGTGATTGAATTACACGAGAGATGCAGAGTGTGGCAGCAAAGTCATTACTAGGGGGAGAGAACCAGCTGGGCTGGGGGTGGGAGCCTCCTGCAAAAAAAGACCCGAGGAAGCTTCGGGGAAATGGTCACCTCCAACTTCTAAACCAGTCTGAGTGTTGCATGGGTGCCGGAGTTATAATAACTTATTAAATTGTACATTTATATTTTATGGGGTTTTTTTTGGGGGGAGGGCTGTACCAGGAATCAAACTCAGGACCTTTTGCTTCTCAGGTGCTATGTCGCTGCCCTGCATCCCTGCCATGTACATTTATAGTTTATACTTTGGGTAACACTTCATTCACAATAAGGACAGTAAGCAGCAAAAAATAGTGTGGGGGAGCAGAAACCTCCCTCCCCAGAGCGTCTCATGTAAGTGATCTGCAGGGAGCAGCCCTGGTGCTGGGGTCTTTCAAAGCACCCTGGGGATGCAAATGGGCAGCCAGTGCAAACTGCGGCCCAGGAGGGCAGGTGGAGGGGCTCTGCAAGAGAAGGGGCTGCTCCAAGAGCTCCCCTCACTAGCATCAGCACCTCCGATAGCAGGAAGTACAATGCCATGAAGGTGCCCCCCACAAAACCTGGCTCCAGATCTGATAAAGCCTAAGAGCTCAACTCTCACTTCCAGAAGTAACGGGGCCAGAGGAAGGCAGTCACCACCACCATGGGGAGAGAGGCAGGAACCCAGACTGGGAGACGACAGGAAAACCTGGTCTCTTCCACAGATAACTCACATCAAGGGGTGGGCGGGACTGGAACAGGTTTAAGAAACACAGCAGCAAATTGCACCTTGTGGGCACATTCCCACACTAATTCAAACAAGCCAATCAAAAGAGACGTTTGTGAGTCAGAGGAGTATGAACCCATGTGCTGGGTGCCGGACGGAGTTAGAGGATGCTGCTGTGTTCTTTTCATGTCCATATTATACATTAAGGCTCCAGGCTGAAGCATTTATGGAGAAGACACGATGTCCAGAGGGAGAGGGAAGAGGTAATCAAACAAGATGGCAGATGTGGGTGACCAAGGGCCAGGGACAGCACACGTGTGTTACAGCACTGTCCACTTCTGCGTGTGCTTGGCCGTTTTCCTAATAAAGCATCCTGACATCCTGTGGTTGCCCAGCTCCCCAAGGAGCTCCCCCACTGGACCCACGCGTGGTGACATCTCCCTACCTCTGTTCCTTTTTTTTTTTTTTTTTTTTTGGCAGTACTGGGGATTGAACTCAGGACCCTGCTCCTCCTAGGCAGGTGCTTATTCCACTGAGCTATATCCCCAGCCCTCCCTACCTCTGTTCCGATCCCTCACTCCCACAGGGCTCCCACCTTCCCCAATGCAGCTCCTCTTCCCACAATGCAATGCTCTGTCCTACTGCTAGACAGATGGACTCCACTCACCCCGGAGGGCTGCCTGCCTGAGGGATGTGCTGAGCTCTCCCTAACTTTCCTTCCAGCACTAGCCTGATACAGCTGGCCTTTATCGGGGCAACTCTACCTGCGGCCTGGTCCCCTTCCCTGGGAGTCTCCACTGTCTGCTCCGCCGTGCAGTCTACCCCATGGATGACAAGCTGGGTGGCCCCGAGCTTGTCACATCTCTGAGCCTCAATCTCCTCATCCGTGAGGAGGGATGATGATGACAGACCTCCCGTAAGGTCTCAGGAGTCTAAGAAAAGCACTTAGACCACGCATCAACTACAGCCAGGCAATGTACGAACTCACTAAATGTCACATGAATGAATGAATGAATGAATGAATGAAGGAATGAACGAATGAACGAACTAACAAATGAAGGGGTGACTGAATGAGTCTTGGAGTAAACTCCCTAACTCCATATTGGGAAGAGAGAAATAACAAGGCCCAATCAATTGTGGGATCTTAAGTCCCCCCTCTCTAGCTCTGCAGTTGAGTCCAGAGGGCAAAGGCCACCACCTTGTGGCCATTTGAGGAAGCACAGGCGCAGGCCTGTGTCCGCGCGAAGGGCTGACCCACCGGACCGACAGAATGAAGCTTCTCCAGCTTCTCAGCTTGGCCTCCCACTCCTTCCCCTCCACCCAGCAGCAGACAGCCAAGGGCCCCCGGCCCTGTGAGAGAAGGCCAGCGCTTGGCCTCAGTCCTGGGCCAGCAGCCACCAGCAGTACAGAACGGCCGGGGACACAAAGGGAGTTTGGCACGGGCTGCTGGACATCAGGTCCAGCCCGGTGGTGATATTCACTGTGACCAGGGAAAGTTCCCCAACTGCTCTGGGCTTCTAGCAGGGGGACAGCGGTGCCTGCCTTGTAAGGCATCTGTGAGGATAAAATGAATTCAACCCTAAAGCACGGAGTAGGATCCCTGGCACACAATTAAACACTCAATAAACCTTAGCTGCTGATATATTACTACTAAAAATGTCACCCCTCCTCAGCTCACCCATAGATGGCGGTGTACAGCCGGCACCAATGCACTCGCCAAAGCCTCCACCCTCACCACCCATTCCCCAGTTCTCACCGTGTTTCCGCTTACTCTGGGCTTGGCGCTTGCAATTCTCTGCCTAGAATGCTCTGCCCAACCGCTCCATCTACCACAGCCCAGGACTCATCATGGCCGCCGCAGCGCCCTTTCCTGCACAACGCCCCCGCCGCCCGCCTCCGTTTCCAATGACCCCTTCAGGTGGCTCTGTGATAAACGTCCAGGTGAGCCAGGCTGGGCACTACCCGAGGAGGAGGGGACAGTGTCAAAAAGGCGCCTGACAAAGATGGACTAAACTGAACACAGCCCAACCGCCCTGCCTGACTGTCCACATGCAGCTCCCTTTGCCTGCGGCACCTCTCCTCACAGGCAGGGTCGGGAGCCCCCTGGGATCCCCACCCAGAGCTGTCTCCCCCCATTGGCTTGGCATCCGGGAGTCCAGGACTGACTTGGGCACCACTGTGTCACCAGCCCTGCCCAATAAAAGGCAGGCTCAGAATGATTAAGGTAAACAGAGCCGGGGTGGTGGCGCAGCCCTGTAACCGCAGCACTCAGGAGGCTGAGGCAGAGGAATCCTTGCGAGTTTGAGACCAGCCTGAGCTACAAAACGAGCTCAAGGCCAGCCTGCATTGCATAGTGAGACCCTGTCTCAAAAAGACAAAAAAAAAAAAAAGATTAGGGCGAACGCAGAACTAGAGTCCTCCATGGGCCAAAACACATGGGGTCCCCAAAGCACAGGATGGGGTGCCCCCACTCCTCAGTGAGACTCACTGCTCCCGCAGGTGCCGGATCTCAGTGTCCCGAGTGTCCCACGCATCACGGACATCCAGCCCTCGGAGGCGACTCAGCTCCTCCTTCAGCGATCGGATGATGCCCTGCAGGACCACAGGATCTGGCTTGCCCTGGTACGGGAGGGGCAGCGGGTAGTGAATCCTGAGGAGAGAGATTAGAACCAAGGCATCTCAGAGGCCAAAGAACCACTCAGGGGCAACAATCAAGTTCTGAGAGCCATAGAACACAAACACACGAAGTTCCCAAACCTCACATTCTGGTTCCCATTTCACTCACTGTGCTTGCCCCCCATGTCTCCCCTGCACCAGTCCTTCGGCTCTGGGAGCTGCTTATGCAGCAGTTCTAAGGACACAGGGACAGACAGGCCTGGCACTGTCTTGAGCAACCTCCTTGTCACACACCAGTGGCAGAGTGGACACTGGTGTCATGTGACCCACAGCAAAGCACAATGCTAATCCAGATCTTCAAGGGAGATTCTGGTTGACCTGGCTGGAGTCAGCCCTAGGCTGGGGAAAAGCAGGGTACCTGCATCAGGTGCCGCCCAGGTGTTATTCAGAGAGGCTGGACCACTTCCCTTTAGAAACTCCAGGAGCTACTACCAAACAAGTCAGACACTGTGCAAGCTACTCCAGAGCTGCCCCCAATGTCCCTCTTTCTCCCCTGCTGCCTTCCACTAGAAAGGGTAGCAAGCCAGAGACTCATTTTCCCAGCATCCTCTGCATGTGATCACTTCTGGTCAAATATTATGGGAAAATCTGTCAGAAGTCTTCTGGGAACGCTTTTGTTTTCCTGATAAAACCAGCCCCAGCCCCTTCTTCCTGCTTTGATACAGACACAATGCCTATAACTCCAGCAACTGTTCTCATGAAGTCAAAAAGCCAACACTTCAATAAGTTAAGCACAAAAGAAAGAAAAAAAAAATACAACAAAACTGAGTCCCTAACAGAACTGCTATATGGCAGCTACCTAGACACCTTGTGAAGTGATAAATTATTATCTGTTTAAAGCACAAGTAAGGGTTACTCTGCTAGTGGCAGCAAAACACAATAGTAAGCGATACAAGCCCCCACCCAGAGATTACAAAAGGATGCGGAAACGGTACCCACATCACCCCATACCAGAGCTTTGTCCCACAAGCCCCTCCCTGCACCTACCTGTCAAACTCCACAGAATAAATGAGGATCAGGTAGCGCTTGGAGTTCAGCTGGGCTGACCTGGGGGCCGAGGTGCCTGGGCGGCTGCCCAGCTTGCGGTTCCGCAGGGACTCCAGGTCCGTGTAGGTCAGCAGCTCGAGGGTGACTGACTCGCTGCTCTGTGGGACAGGAGGGGCGGGGCAGCCACAGGACCCACATGGCCACACCCAGAGCACCCACCTACATGCCCAGCCCTGGACACCTGGCCTCCCTACCCTCAAGCTGATGATCACCAAGACCCAGTCCTGGGACAGCTGACAGGATGTGTTCAGAGGGATGAACTCAAAGAACCTAAACGCTTGAATGAGGGGGTATCTTGGGCCTATGGCTCTCCACATGCTGTCTGTAAGCTGTTGGGGACCTCTCAGGAAGTCTCTGAGGTCAAAACAACTTTCTTAATACCAAGATATCAAGGGCCTCTTTCGCTGTAGTGACAGCCATGCTAGTGGTGCAAAAGCACTGCTGGGTAAACCTGAAGGTGCCTTAGCAGAATGCAAGACAGGGCACCAAATGATGCCAGCAGCCACTGCAACTGCCACTGCCATGCAGACCCTGTGGGGACACGGAGGAAAAAATAAATAAACCAACAAACCCAAGACAAGAAATGAAACAGAAATGTTCTTTTAGCTTTGTTTTATTCTGTTTTGTTTGTTTGTTTTGAGACAGGGTCTTGTTATGTAGCTCAGGCTGGCCTTGAACTCAGCAACCCTCCTGCCTCTGCCTCCCAATTGCTGGGATTACAGGTATGTGCCACTACAGCTGACTTAGAAATGCTCCTGATGAAAGAGTAAAAAGTATCAATTTAGTGACTCACGACCATGGAGTGCACATCTCACCGATACTCTGCAAGAAAGTGGGAAGGACACAGAAAGTACTTCTGCTCACACCAAGGGTGATGGCATACTAAGCAGTGAGCACCAGTGCCACCAAGTTCTGAGCCAGATTAGCTACTTCATGGAACACTGTTCTTGAAAGATAAAACTGACAATCAAACTACAGTTATTCAGCCTTGGGTATTTGGCAGGCACTGTCTCAGAAACAAACAAAGGGAGCCTGTCTCCTCAAGAAAACCACTAATGGGATTCGTTGTCAGTGACACAATGCAAGCCTTGCACTTGAATTTGAATTTAAATTTTGGAAGGTATGTGCCTGTCACTGGGCACCTGATTGCTTCTCAATGTTCAAGACTCCCAGGGAAATCACTGGGGACAGTAATAAATGTCACTCTCAAATATTATATAATGAAATGGGTCAACATCCAGAAGATCAGTGCAATTCAGTGAGCCGGGGTTTCCCAAATGGCCAGTGCGTGATGTCACCAAATCACAGAGGGGTGAAAGATCCACATAAAGTACAAGACATGTCCAGGGGTTTTAACATACCAATAGGAGTTCACTGGTAAGGTTTTAGATTCCACACTGCCACTAACTGTCAAGAAATTACACCTGTCCAGCTTTAGTGTGCAAGTAAATACATTATTCGAAAAAGCTATCACAGTACTTTCTTTTCCAACTGCATATCTGTGTGGGGTAGGAGTTTTCTACATGTTCTTCAACCAAAACACACCACAACAGGCTGAATGCAGAAGCATGTAAGACTCCAGCAGTTTTCTACTTAAGCCAGACATTTAAAAAAAAACTGTAAAAATATAAACAGTGCTATACCTCTTACTAATTTTTTGTTTTAAGAAATGTATTTTTCATTACCATGATATTTAGGTTAACATAAAACAAGTTTATTATAGTTATTTCTAAATGAATTCATAAATATCTTCAAATTTTGGTTTTAGTTTATAATATGGCAAATAAAAAAATTTTTTTTGGAGACAGGTTCTTGATATGTAGTCCAAGTTGGCTACTATGTAGCTGAGGGTGGCATGGAACTTGTGGTGATCCTCCTGCCTCAGCCTCCCAAGTGTTAGGATTATAGGCACACACCACCACACCTGGCTTATGGCAAATAAATATTAATAGCTATAATCTGCATAAACAAAAGAACTCTTGTGTCTTCAACAATATTTAAGACTATAAATGGGTCATGAGGCCACATACACTAATTTGAGAACCACTGGGTTAGCTGCATGATGATGAATATGTATAATGAAATAGTAAGCAACCACTAACGAATAGGATAAACTCAAAAGCAGATAATAATGAAAACAGAACAACCTACACAGTAGTTATTATTCACCAGGCACTATACCAAGCTTTTCATATACAATGAATCATTTAATCTTTGGAATATTATTAAATGGGAACTATTACTATCCCCAGTTTACAGATAGGAAGGAACTGGCTCAAGGTCTCCAGCTAGAAGTAACAGGGATGAGTCTGAATTCCCAGTCTGAATTCTTGGCCATGGTGCTACACTGCCTATGGATTCTAAAAGGTCATACCCCAGGGGAAGCACAAAAGTGGGGCTGTAAGGGACTGTCACTTTCTAAGCCACACAGTAGTTCAATATCTTCAGTTTTATAAAGGCATATTTTATCTGTTACCAGAGACACAATACACTTCATAGTTAAAAAAAATAACAGTAGTATCTAAGTATCATCCTTGTCACTCCCAAGTTTCTAATCTGCTTTTCTTCCATTAATACTTTTAACTACTTGACAAGAAAATTTTTTTCCAATCTGACTGAAGACAAGTAAATATATAAATAAAAATAAAAATTTTTTTCCAATGTTCTATGTCTCCCACTAAAATGTCAACCTCATGGGGACAGAGATTTTGTTTCTTTGGTTCATGGAAATATCCCCCACATCTACAATAGTGCCCTGCACACTGCGGTGGCTTAGCAAATGAAAGCCATGAATGGTCAGACTCACACTATAACTGAATTCTTATAAAACACAGTTGACTAGCTGGGCGTGGTGGCACAAGCCTGTAATTTCAGCACTCGGGAGGCTGAAGCAGGAGAACTGTTGTGAATTCAGACCAGCCTGGGCTACAAAGTGAGTTCAAGGACTGTCTGAACTTCATAGCCTGAACTTCATAGCGAGATTTTGCCTCAAGAAAACCAACCAAACAAACAAACAAACAAAAAAACCATAGTTGATTCTTTTTAAAGCAGGTTGCAGAATATCTTGGAAAGTCTATCAACTATGTCACCCAGGAAGTCAAGGCAGGAGGATTGCTGCAAGTTCGAGGCCAACCTGGACTACATAGTGAGCTGAAGGTCAGCCTAAACTACATAGTAAAACCCTGAATGAATGAATGAATGAATGAATGAATGAAAGAAAGAAAGAAAAAGAGAGATAGAAGGAGAAAGGGAGGGAGGGAGGGAGGGAGGGAGGGAGGGAGGAAGGAAGGAAGGAAGGAAGGAAGGAAGGAAGGAAGGAAGGAAGATGAAGGAGAGGAAGGTATATCAATTATAGGTAATTAGAGATCTGCAAATATACACACAGGCACTTACACACACAGAGAAATAAAGAAATGGCTGGAGTGACTTTCACTAAAATATTAACAGGCCCGCACATGGGCAGTGGAGTGATGTTTACTTTCTTCTTACATTACTCTGTAGTGTGAGCTGTCTACGTGAAAATAACTATTATTAGAACCAGAATTAGCCATTTACATTTAAGAAAGAAGAAACAGCCCTGTCCCTTCAATAAAAGAGAAAATAGAGAGAAGCCTGCAAATGTCACTGGGGACCCATCCCAGGAATTTAGGGACTAGAAACCTCCCCAACCCCCAGCCTGTCCCTACCTGGGTGAGTGCTGACTGCAGCATGTTGCAGAAGATGTTGAACTGTTTGAAGTTCCCTGTCTTGTGGGTCAGATCTTCAATGACTGCGTGGGAAGGAAAGTCTCTCCTGAGGTCTGACCATTTGCCCAGCTCAAGGGCAACGCATCCAAGTTCTCCAACTCCAGGGCCTCTGCCTAGGGAACGAGGCCTCCTTCCCTTCTCCCGCCCCCAAGGTCAGCTCTGCTCAAACAGTAGAGGCAGAGGGCAGGATTCCAGCTGGCCTCTTTTCTTTTTCTCAAGCTATGCAGTTTAGGCTGGCCTTAAATTCACTCTGTAGCCCAGGTTGGCCTCAAACTCATGGCAATCCTTCTGCCTCAGCCTCCCAAGTGCTGGGATTATCGGTGTGCGCCACCACACTTGGCTGGCCTCACCTTCTAGAGGAAGCTGACCCCAGAAAGGAGAGCTGAGCCCACCCCAGGCAAGTGCTCAGGCACTCACAGCTGGCATCGAACTCGCCCCGCCACTGGTCAGCCGTCATCCGGTCCTCCACCTCCAGCTCCAGCACCTGCCCAGAAACCACCACGCGCACGGCATGCTCCACACCCCGGAAGGCATAGTCCACCTGAAGGCCAGCTGGCTGGTCCATGGCCAGGGTCACTGGAGTAGGAGAAAAGACAAGGGAACAGAGGGGCTGAGAGCCCAGGCTCTAGAGCTAAAAGACCAGGATTCACATCCTGGACCCAACATTCATTAGCTGGGGCACCTTGGGAAAATGGCTTCACCACTCTGTGCCCACTTCCTCATCTGGAGAATGGGTATAGCAGTGGCACACACTTGTTCTGAGGATTAAACTGGACAACATACAGAAAGTCTCTAAGAATTATGTCCTACACATTAATTACTATGTCCAACACACGCTGCCTAACAAAAACATGTGATCACCAAGAGAATCACGATTCATACTGCTTATTACTATCCACTCATGCATTTGGTCATCCAGCAGACATATGTGGTGAAAAATCAAGCTAGAGAGGAGGACAGGGAGCACAGGGGTCAAGAAGTCACAGCAGGCCTCTCGGAGGAGGTAACATCAGAGCAGAGAGCTGAGGCAGATGAGAGCACAAGCCGTGTGCTCCAAAGCCAGGGAACAGCCAGGGCTGATCACCGATGAGGCACCAAATTAATCACTGGTTAGATGAGTGAGTCTGTTGTACGCATAGAGGACTCTTCCAGGCAGCAGAGCTAGTACTCACATTACTCCTACAAGGAGCTGGAAGAATCAGGCCTCTGCTGCCCACCCAAGTTCTTCTGCATGTGAACACCCAAGTTACTTAACCCTCCTCGAGGTGCTCCGTAGCCATAAAGCAAGAGCCATCCTGGGTACCGGGGAGCTGATGAGAAACCAGGCCATGGCCCTGCTCCCAGAAAGGTGCGGTCACAAGTATAAACAGGGACACAGCTGGTGTGGTGGCACACTCCTCTCATCCCACTTCTCTGGGAGGGAGAGACAGGAGGACCGCAAGTCCAAGCTCAGCCTGGGCAACTCAGTGATGCGGCAAGACCCTGTCTCACAAATAAACATTTAAAAGGAGCCGTGATGTAGCACAATGTGAAGGCCCTGAGTTCAACCCACAGTAACACACACACACACACACACACACACACACACACACACGTGCGCATGCAAGTCACACTGTGGGAAAAGAGGATATGGAGGGGAAGGAGCTGCTCTTTTAGCCAAGGTGGGAGGGAGAAGCTGCATAAAGAATCTCAGAAGCAGGGTGCCTACCTGAAGACTCAAGGTGGGATTTTCCTGGTTTTTTGTGTGTTTGTTTGTTTTTCTAAAATCAGCAACGAGGTCAGCAGGGCTGAAAGCACGTGAATGGGGAGAGGAGATTAAGTGATGGAATTTGAG
The DNA here is from genome assembly GCA_004027595.1 of Dinomys branickii. Lineage (NCBI taxonomy): Eukaryota > Metazoa > Chordata > Mammalia > Rodentia > Dinomyidae > Dinomys > Dinomys branickii. The sequence continues at coordinate 18,967 of PVLD010006154.1, read as the reverse complement.
ATGTCCCAGGGGGCAGATGGTACTCACAGGGCCCCTGTAAGCGAACAGCGGGTAACAGCGCACACATCCTTAGACCAGTACAACTGAGTGAGGTCAGCGCGATAAAATTCTTAGGAAATGCCCTGATGCCTGACACAGTGCAATCATCCAATCCATCTTGGCATCTCCTTTATCACTGCTATTATTTTGTTTCTGAGATTGAAAGGGACCATGGGAACAAGGTGAAGGCATGCCTTATAGTTTTTCCCAGCACACAGATGGCAAAATTGAGGCTCAGCAAGAAAAGGGGTTCTCTCTTGGGTCCCACAGCTGCTCCAAGAATCGAGCCACAGGGCTGGAGGTACAGCTCAGTGGGGTAAGTGCTTGCCGCTAAGCACTAAGGCCCTGAGTTCGATCCCCGGTCCCGGAAAAAAAAAAAGAATCGAGCCACCATCCGGGGACAGGGAGCCCTCTCCACGACCCCTCAGCTCTCTCCTACACTTTCCCCAGGAAGCCTTTCCTAGAGTCTAACACTGCAAAACACATTGCATGACAGGAAAGACGTGCCTGAAACTCTGTAACTTTAACCTTTTCAGAGCTCTTTAGCGTTTGAAAATTAAATGAAATTTCTGAACTATTCTCAGACAAATGAACAGGCTTACAACCTTTCGAAAATTACTTCAGTCAGTGCCAGACCCCCTTTCTCAGGAGTCCATGGACCCTCTGGTCTCCACACGTCCTATCAGGCAATTCTCTGCCTCTAGATCTGAACTCTTATTTTTATCTGAAAGGAGCTTCCCTTAGCCGCTTTTCGGATGGGCTCCTGAAGCCGGGGGAGCCCCCTCCCCCGGAAAACTCACACTCTTGCATTTATGCGTTCATTCTATGGGGGTTAACGAGGTTTAATAATCCTAGACCTCGCTGCAAACAGACCGCTGCACATTGCAACAAATATGTCATTCCCGGGTCCCCAAAGCGGTGCCTGGAACTGCTGGCCCCACCCCCACCCCCCCAGTGTTCTAGACTCCACCCGCAGCTCCCGCCCCTCACACTCTGCAAGCCAATGAGCGGCCGCGCCGTCCCGGTTGCCAAGGTGCGGGAGGTTACTAAGGAGTTGGAGGCCGCCTCGGAACACCTGAGAAGCTGCGCGACACCGCCCCCTACTCAGGGTACCCGAGGAGGAAGCGGCTCGACCACACTCCATCCCTACCGCCCACCAGGCCCTGCCCTCCTCTCCCCACGCCAACGCGTAAGGCCCCCATTCTCACTCGCCACAGCCGCGGCTCATCCCTCACTTCCACTGGCGAACTTAGCTCCAACCCAGCCACCTCGGCCTCCGAATTACTTGCCTGAACTCAACTCTCCCTTTCACGCAAACACACGGGCGCGCGCGCACACATATACACACACACACACCCTCCTCCTGCCTCTCCGCTCATCCCCTTCGGGAGGCTTCTACTAAGTGTTTCCTGAGCCAGCCACAGATCCCATGACCCACTTCTGCAGGGCCCCCTCCCTGCACATTCCGGCTCTGCGCCTCTGGGCCCCTCACACCAGCCCCTCTCCCCCTACGGCGCCTATTTCCACGCTGCTTTACCAGGCTGGGGCGTGTGGGGTACTGCTTCTCCCCGCCCGGCCCCCATGTTCTCCTTGGGGTCCCCGCATATTCTCCCTGAAATCCCTCCCCCCCATTATTCTGACATAATTCTACCCGCATATTGTTCAAGGTTCTACTTAGCCGCGCACACTTCACTTTTCGCCCGTATTCCTTTCCGCCCATATTTCACCCGGATTCCTTCCAGAGCCCCTCCCCTCCCGCACATAGTTCCCCCTCTTCCCTGCGGAGACCCCTCCCAACACCTCCCCCGCGTCTGGGATTTCCCCTGGCCCTTTCCCTCCTGACCCTGCCCCTCTACCTGCACCCTCCGTCCTCGCTCTGTGACCAGTGTCCCATCCTGGTCGCTGATTTCGCTCCAGCCCCAGGTCTCTCCCAGGTCCGCTTCTCCGCCAGAGCCTGCGGACCCGGCCTTCCCCGGCCTTCGAGGCCCCGCCCCTGCCAACCCGTGACGTCACCGCCCAGCCCCACGCCTGTGGGCGCCCCAGCGCCCCATTCTGGCGCACATAACTGACACCGGTTTTCATGACATCAAGGTTCCAGCTCAGGTACACTCAATTTTGCCATCCCCAGCCCTCTCCCTGTCGCCTTTCACTAAAGTAACCCCTTCGGCTAGCCACGCCCCTGGCTCCTCCCTCCAAACCCGGCTGCTGGGTTGCTCACAAACCTCACAGCCCCACCCCAGGGCCGATTCTCCCCTCCACGCCGGACTCCTCAAAGACAAATCCACCACCACCTCCCACAGCAGACATTGCCAATCACCAGCCCTGGCAGCCTCCTTAGTGGCTGTCTGTCCACGCCCTGGAGTACCACCACCACAGACTACAGTCCAGGCTGGCATTCCTGCTACGGCCCATGTGACCTCATTCCTAGTGGACAGGCCAGGTGTGGAGGGGCGGAGCTGTTCTTATCATTCCTGTACTTTCAGTCCCCTGTCCTGACACAGTGACTAGCAATGTAATGGGAGATGCCACGGACTGAGGTCACAAGCACTGAGGAGACAGCCAAGGTCTTCTCCCTCCCCCCCCAGCTCCCTCCTGGTCACCCTGCAGGACGCAGCTCCACCCCCTCCTGCCAGAAACCCCACTACCAGGCTAGGTCACCAGCATCCCCAACACTGCTCAGCAGAGCCTCTGCCACAGAGGAGCTTGACGACGACGAGTCAGTCAAGTCACTTCCCTCCAGCCCAAACTCTGAACCAGCCTATTACTCAGAGAACGGACTGCAGAACATCAGCCTGACCAGGGGCACTGTTCCTGGACCTGGTGTCCAACCTGCAGAACCCTAATTAGGGGGTGAGGACAAGAATGTGCATTTCCTACAAGCTCCTCCAGGCACTAAATTTGAGACCCTTGCCAGGCGTGATGGTACACACACCTGTAATCAATCCCAGCACTGAGAGGCTGAGGCAGGAGGATGGCTTGAGTTCAAGACGAGCCTGGGCTACAAAGAAGCTCAAGGCCAGCCTGCACTGCACAGCAAGACCCTGTCTCAAAAAGACAAAAAAATAAATAAATAAATAAATTTGAGACCTTCTTCCCTTAAGCACCACGATCTGTCCAGGTTACTGTCCCACCCTGACCCTACCAACTGACACAAAACCCTCCCAGCTCAGCATACCATAGGGAGACCCAAGAGAGGTGGTAACAATGGCAGCCACAGCGAACCTTTTAGTGCTTTCAAAGCTAACAAACAGCCGGCTGTAGCTCGGTGCCATGTTCACTGCCACTTGCACAGAGGATGCTCTGTGTACCTATGTGCCTGTCCAGCACCACATGGAGCCAGTGGAGTGGGCAGGTCTGAGAAGCCCAGTAGATATAATCTATTTCAGGTAGTAGCATTGGGAGAAAAATTAAGCCAGCTGAGGAGCCAGGCAGGGCCAGGAGCTATGCTAGCTTGGGTGGTGAGCAAGGGCATGTCTGTGAAGTTAACATGTGAACAGAGACCGAAAGGAGAGGAGGGAGAAGTCACACAGACGAGGAGTACAAAGGCTCAGAGGTGGCAATGGGCTTGCTGTATCCAGAGCATACAGCAAGGGAGCCAGGGTGGGTGCAGCAGTGTGAGCACCCACTGGGAAGGGGGCGGAGTTGAGGGGAGAGAGGAGGAAGGTGGGTCACTTGGAGGCTTTGGGGGCACAGTGGAGACTCTTGCTGAGTGAGGTAGGTACCAGGAGGGGAAACACAGCAGCAGTGTGATCTGATAGTGGGGTCAAGGGCACTGGCAGAGAGTCCAGTATGGTTACTCCAACAGACTAGGTAAAAACAGGGTATGAAGCTGGGCATGGTGGCACACGCTGGTAATCCCAGCACTCCGGAGGCTGAGGCAGGAGGATCGTTGAGAGTTCGAGACCAGCCTGGGCTATAAAGTGAGCTCAAGGCCAGCCTGAACTGCATGGCAAGACCCTGTCTCAAAAAGATGAAAACAAACCAAAAAAAAAAAAACAAAAGAAAAACAGGAGACAGCCTGGCCCTGAGTAGTAGCAAGAATGATGCTGAGAACTGGTTGGATCCTGGATTTATTTGTTTGTTTTTGTTTGCAGTACTGGGCACTGAAAGCGCACTGCCACTGAGCCACGTGTCCAGCCCTTCCCCCAACCCCAGACAGAGCCTCACTCAGCTGCCCAGACTCGCCTCAAACTTCCCATCTTTGTGCCTCAACCTCCCCAGCAGCTGGAATTACAGATGTACACCACTGCACCTGATCCTGGATGTTTTGGGGATAAAGCTAATGATCTGCTGACAAACAGACCACACATACGAGTGAGAGAAAAGGCAGGCATACGCAACTCCAAGGCATTGGTTCTGAGCCCCTGTAAGGAAGAAGCATCTGCCATCAGCTGGGTTTGAAGGCTGAAAGGTTGAGACAAGTTTGTTTAAACTCTGGATGCGGCTGGACTTCAAAGTAAACAAGAGCAGGACATTGGATATATTGCCCTGTAGTTCAGGATGGAGATCCAGGCTGAAAATACACACCCGGATAGTCACCATTAGGCAAAGAGGTTAAAGCTGCTAAGTGAATAGTACACACAGAGAAAAGGTGAGGTCATTCTACTGCTGAAGAGAGGAAGATACAGAGGGATCCGCAACTCGCCCCAAGCCAGTGTGAGGTTCAGTTGTAGGGCTAGGGCTCAACCGGGGCCACTAGAAGCCAGAGTCCATACTCAACCATCGGCAGAGTTTGTTAGGAAAGTTAAGGGTTAATTCAGGTCTGAATTAACCGGCCTGGCAAGCCTAAGGTCATCAGTTCGATTTCTGGTAGCAAAACAAAAACAGAAACACAACAAAAAACAAACAAACAAAAAAGTTAATTCAGGGTCTGGAAGTATAGCTTAGTGGAAGAACTCGGGGTTCCATCCCTAGCACCACATATAATAACAATTACTATTATTATTATTATTATTATTATATTATTATTATTACTCTGAAACACTTGTTAGGTGCCTGCACATAGAAGTCTTTACATGTACGATATCCCTTCATATCGCATCAAAGCAAACCCTCATTCCTGAAGGGCCCCCTTCCTCCCTCTCTCAATACTGCTTTTTCATCACACAAGTCAAAGTTTAGATCCGAAAAGGGAAACCTCTACGCTCTCAGTCCTCGTTCTAATATAATACACTCCCGTAAAAACCGCCCATTAAACCTCAACGCTGTATTACAACAGCACCTTTATATTCTAAGACTTGCCCCATTAAAGTCCTAAGAACTCAGACCCCCCCACACACACACTAGCCTGTCCCACAACCCTTCATTCTAGAGCCTGCTCGTGTTAAAGAGCGCCCCGTACTCATTCCCACCCTGCGACTCAGCTGCCCGTTGCAGCCCACTAGCCCCGAGAGCCCCCTCCCCCCAAGATCGTCGCCGCAGCCCGTGCACCCGACTCTCCCGCCGCCTCTCACCTTCTCCACGGATACCCCTCCTCGCGAGCGGTTCAACTGTCGGCGCTCCAGCCCCGCCCCAGGCTCCTTCCCACTCCTGATTGGCTTGCCTTACCCGCATCCCAGCTTTCATTAGTCGAAGAAGACGCCTGTCACTCTGTCCCGCCTCAGAGAAGAACCCGCCCTCCAAAGATTACAATTGGCCAACTTGGAAGAGGCGTTCCTAAAGGGCTTTGGGAGACACCTAGCGTCTGTCTCGTCTCCAATCAGTACTGGCTAATGATGCCGCCAGTCATACAAAAGAGTTGTTCCCTAGAGACGGGTGGAGGGAGGATTCCGGAAACAGACTCTTGACGCTGCCCCCAAGTGGAGGACGGGTGTTGGTGGAGAGTAGAGGTGCTCGCGTCCTGGAAGGGTTTGGCCGCGCTTCCACCTTAAAGACGGGTTGAAATTTCTCATCGCTCGGTGCGTTCCACTTCTGCAACAAGCATTTTGAAAACCATCACTTATTTAAAACTCACAGAAGCCTGGAAAAATGGACATTATTTTCACTTTCTTTTAGCCAAGGAGCCGGTTCAACGAGATACAGACGCTAGGCGGGATCACACAGATCACACATCCACTGGACGGATCCACTTTACGGTATTAAGGGGGCGGGCCCTCTTTAAAAGAGTGTAAAAGCACGAACAGAACCGACCGTGGTGGCGCACGCCTGTAATCCCACCGCTTGTGGAACCTGAGGCAGGAGGATCGTTGCGAGTTCGAGACCAACCTGGGCTACAAAGTGAGCTCAAGGCTAGCCTGAACTGCATAGTGAGACCCTGTCTCAAAAAAATAAAAGCACGAACACAAAATTTTTGTAAGAATGAAACTTTCCTTGGATTATGAATTAGCCAAGGGTGGTGGCGGTAAACCTCGGCATTCTGGGAGGTTGAAGCAAAAAGATTGCAGGTTTGAGCCCACTCGGGGCAATTTAGTGATATAGTGAAACCCAGTCTCAAAATAACAAAGGGCTAGGGGTGCAATTCAGTGTAAAGGCCCTGGGTTCTATCCCCACTACCAGGGGTTGTGGGAAGGAATATAAACTAATAAAGTTCATACATATTTTTATTCTTTTCGTACATATTTTTAAAAGCCATGAAATACCATAAACATTGTAAAAATCCCCGAAGATAATGTGATATTTTTAATTTAGTGCGTGATATGCCTACTTTTTGCTTCGTACACATTGCATAATATATCCACAGAGCTTAGCCAATGAGGCTTTTATTTATTTATTTATTTATTTATTTATTAACAGGGATCGAACCCGGGACCTTGCACTTGCCAGGCAGACGCTGTGCCCTTGAGCTATATTCCTGGCTTCCTTTTTTTTTTATTCTTACACTTTAAAAAAACTTCAGCTTCCAAGTTAGTACTGGTGATGTCATGTGAAATTTTTCTGAAAAATCTCATGTTAGCTGTATTTTTTGGACATGGTTTCTGCAGACTAGCTTCTGGTGCGATTCCCTCAATTTTTTTTTTTTTTTTGAGACAGGGTCTCCCTGTGCAGTTTAGGCTATCCTTCAGCTCACTTTTTAGCCCAGGCTGGTCTCGAATTCGCAATGATCCTCCTGTCTCAGCCTCCTGAGTGCTGAGATTACATGTGTGTACCACCATGCCCAGTGATTCCCTGAATTCTTGACTCATGTCTCTCACACAGGCACTTCCAGAGTGGCCAGGGAAGGACACAAGTATGCTGTACCAGCCTGGGGCTTTACACTCAGTGAGTTATTGGGTCATTCTTGAAAGCCATTCCCACCAGGATAACTAGTTAGATAGTTTAAGAATACCCACACCCAGCAGTGGCTGTGAACCACATAAAAATATCTTTCCAAACCCAATCAAAATCCTATAAATGCCTTAGGCTACTCCGACACCACCCACGCCACAGAGATTTACAACAAAGAAGTACTACGGAAAAAGAAGTGGTCTTAGCCAACTGCACCTTAAATATCTTCCCTCTGCAAATTTTACAAAACACCAGACTATAAGAACATATGATCAGAGTCTTTCTGGGGGCTTCAGCAGGGCCTGTACTCTCAGGTGCTCTCAACTTCCATAAGCTTCACACTGAAGGGGCCCTTAATGCCAGTCATCCTGCATCTACTGAGTGTCAGCTGCATGCCCAAGGAATCCAGCCCTCAAGCATAACAGCCAGTCCTGACATTGACACCAATCATGGCACCCTCTCCCTCTCCAAGTGTGAGTTTTCCCACTTGTAAGTTGGATCTTGCTTTAAAAACAGAAAGTCCATAAGACAGCCCTGTTAATATCTTAGGTTTTGCTGTCAGAGAAAGGTGTATTAGGGTTCTGAATCTTCCTCTGACTAGCTGTAGGACTTCCCACAGGCCATGCCTCTTGTGTGAACTTCATTCTTCCTCTGGAAATGAATCCAATTCATTAGTTCTTCAAGCATTTATTGAGCAGCTGCTATGTTCCAGGTACATTTTCTGGGCACTGGAGACAGGTACTTAGTGAACAAAGAGAAAGAAGCCTATGCCCCAAGTAAAGGCAGCTAAACACTTATATACAAATAAATAAATACATTCGAGGTGGTAAATGCTACAGAGAATTAAAGCAGGTAAAAGGAGCCACTGTTTAATGGAAGTGGGGTGTCCTGGGGGTGAGGGAAACATTCTGAAGCTAGGTGGAGGTGATGATTGAGCAACATCATGCATGCACTAAATGCTGACTCGTATGTTTTCAAATGGTTAATTTTATGTTATGTGGATTTCACCTCGGCAAAAGTTTTTTTAAGTGAAAGATTTAAAAATTCAAAAGAGAGAGATGGAGGTGGCTTTTCAAGGGCAGCAGCAGGGGAGGTGGTGAGAGGACGGCTGATGGGTTGGGTGTTGGGAGGCAGAGAAAGCAGAGGAGTTAGAAATCATTCCAAGCTGGACATGGCAGCACACACCTGCAATCTCAGCACTGAGGAGGCTGAGGCAGGAGGATCCCTGCAAGTTTGAGACCACCCTGGGCTACAAAGTGAGCTGAAGGCCAGCCTGAACTGCATAGTGAGACCCTGTCTCAAAAAGACAAAAAAAATAAAAAGAGAGAGAGAGAGAAAAAAAAGGAAGGAAGGAAGGAAGGAAGGAAGGAAGAAAGAAAGAAAGAAAGAAAAAAGAAAGGGAATGAGGGAGAGAGGAGCTCAAACTCCAAGACCCTCCAATGTGTGGAGACCCAGAGGATAGAGAAGAAACAGCAGAGAAAACTGCAGACAGCCACCTCTGGGCTAGAAGGGAAAGCATGAGTGGACTATCCTGGAAGCCAAGGGGGGAAAGGAACAGGAGGAGGGTGAGGCCGTCGAGAGGGCAGTGTTCAAGTAATAGGAGGCTGGGTCGCCATCCTGTGGGGCTGAACCACGCCAAGGTGGCTGGTAACCTTCCAAGAGCTGATTTGGTCAAGTGGCAGAAGCCAAGCCTGAATAGCAGATGCCTCTTCTGGAGGATTTAAGACACAGAGGGCTACGGAGGCACAGGTGTGGGACAGCCTGCTTTTAGGCCAGTGGGAATGATGGGCGGTGCTGGGAGAGGAGAGAGACATGCTTGATCGACTGATGTCCCCAGTAGCAGGAGGCCAAGCTGATGGTAAGTCATAGGTGTGGGGAGATGTGTTGGAACTGCAGACATTTTAAATTTGGGAGTTTTTGGTTTTTATTTTCTTTAAAAAAATATGAAGTGCTGTCAGTATTATGCTTGTGAAATGTTCCTCTAGCTGCTGGGTACAGTGGCACCTGTAGTCCCAGCTACTCAGGACAGGTAAGAGGATTGATTGCTTGAGCCCAAGAGTTCACAGCCAGCTTGGTATTTGTTTGTGTGTTTGTTTTAGACAAGGTCTCACTAATGTCTTGTTCATTATGTAGCCCAGGGTGGTATCAAACTCATGATGTTCCTCCTGCCTCAGCCTTCTGGGTGCTGGGATTAGAGATGTGTGCCACCACACTGGGCTTCAAGACCAGCCTGGGCAATAAAATGTCAATAGCTCAAATTATTAGGACATTTGTGGTAGCAACAAGCAAACTCTCTTGCACCTTCTGCGTGGTCCTGTCCAATCTAATGGCTGCAGCAGTGATAGTAGAGAGTGCTTAGTAACGCTTTCACTGGGAGGCAGTGAGCTGGTCGATGACCCCATCAGTCTGGATTTGAATCCCAAGCCTTTTAGCCAGGTGTGGTGGTGCAAGCCTATCAGTGCAACATCAAGGCAGGCTGAGGCAGAAGAATCACGAGTTTGAGCTCAGCCTACGCAATTTAGCAACTCAACAAGACCCTGTGTCAAAATACAAAATACACACACACACACACACACACACACACACACACAACTGGGGGTGTAGCTCAGGGGTAGAGCACCCTTGAGTTCAATCTCCAGTATCACACACACACATAATCCTCATTTTGTTTTCTTTTAATAGCACTCAGGAATGAACTCAGGATCTTCACACTAAGCTGCATTCGCACTCTTTTATTTTTATTTTGAATCAAAGTCTCAGTAAGTCACTAAGTTATCCAGGCTGGGCGCAAGTTGGAAATCCTCCTGCCTCAGCCTTCCAGAGTGCTGGGATTATATATGTGTGCCATGATGCCCAGTTCCAGCCATGGTTTTGGGGGTTGTTTTGCTTGTTTTTGCTGTAGTTGTTGATTTGTTTTGTTTTTGAGACAAGGTTGCATTATATTGTTTAAGCTGGCCTTGAAATCACTATGTAGCTGAGGCTGGCCTCGAACTTACAGTGATCCTTCTGCCTCAGCCTCCTGAGTTCTGGAATTACAAGCATGTACCACCATGCCCACCTCAGCTCTCTTTCTTCATGAGTCGGTTTCCTCATCTGTAAAATGGGGGGATAACAGTAGCAGGGGTCTCACAGTGTCCCTTGAGGAATAAAGGAGTTAGCACCACAGAGGGCTTGGTTGCTGGGCCTGCTGGTGAGCAAACAGAGGATACAAGGTGCATCCTCCTAAGTCTAGGAGCCACTACAGTTCCTTTTCCACTCTGGCAGGGAGCAAAATACCACAAAGTTGATATTTAAAGCTAGTCATGGTGGCACACATCTGTATTCCACCACTCAGGAGGCTGAGACAGGAAGATCACCATAAGTTTGAAGCCATAGCAAGATCTTGTCTAAAAAAAAAAACAAGTGGGTACACACACGTCTATTAGTTTGTGATCATCCTGGGTGGTCATGAAGTCTAAAGAAGCCCAGAAAGGTGGAAATGATCTACGTAAGGAAGTACACAGAGTGGTGCTTTCACTCTTCCCACGCACAGCACTGGCAACAATTAGTGTGAGAGCTCTGTGTTCACACCGCGCATGGTGACGCACACCTATAATTTCTCACCACTCAGGAGGCTGATCCAGGACAATTGCCATGAGTTTGAGACCAGCCTGAACTACACAGTGAGATCTGTCTAAACACATATAGGGGTGGTGGGAGAAGGAGAAGAAAAAGAAGGAGAAGAGAGAAGAGGAGAGGAGAAAAGGGAAGAGAGAAGAGAAGAGGGAAGGGGGGTGGGAAGAGACGGGGAGAGGAGAGGAGGGGAGGGGAGGGGAGGGGAAGACTGGGTTCACAGCCAGGCAGGGAGGCACATGCCTGTAATCCCAGTCCCCTGTCTCAAAATTAAAACACAAAAAAGACTGAGAATGTAGCTCAGGGCAAAGATCTTGGGTTCAATTCCCCAAATCCCCAATACAAAGGAAAGAAACCTACCATGTGCTGGAGGAATGCCCAAAAGCATGGGTCATTCGGTACAACGGCAGGAGGTTGAATAAACTGCATCCATTCTGGAGAACAACCCAACAATACTTAGAAATTACCTACCAGGGTGGTTGAAGACCCAGCTACGCCCTCTGCGGCAAGCCCATACCTAAGGTGTGTGAGGACACGCACAGGTCCGGCTAGGGAGCAAGGGGCTGGAAGGAGAACTCCCTGTTAGGGACAGAGCAGCGGAGCGGAATATGGCGCAGCAGTGTAAAAGAAGGACGCTAACATTGCAGGGCGGCATGAGTGCCGGGGGCTACATGCTTTAACAAGCCAGCTTGCAGTGATCCTATGGAAAGGTACTAGTATTTAAAACTCCCAGGTTACAAACGGGGAAATGGGAGGCCGGAAAGGTTAATTAATTATCCAAGCTCATTGGGCTACTGAGCAGCAGAACTCTGACTTACACCCAAGCAGCTTCTCCAGAGTCTGGAGGAGTCGCTCATCTCCAGCGAGAAATACGTGCAGGATCTTAATGAAGGAAGAAAGACTGCAGGCCAAAGATTAAGCACACTGGAGTGAGAGCCTCGCGGGGAGGGCGGGTGAAGGGGAGGAATTACTACCATTAAATTCTACTAAAGATAACCGCAGAGAATTAGCAACGCGTCTGTGCGGTTCTAAGGGAAGAAGCGACGAGATCCCCACCGAAGGCAGAGATTGCCACGTGACACAGGGGCGGGGCTGGGGGCGGGCACGGGGGGGGGAGGAACAGTTCCGCTGACGCTTGGGCCTCCTGTGCCTTAGTTTCCCTACCTACTGCAAAGTCACACTTTGCAAAAACGTGCAGAAAGCTCCTTCCTCCGCACAGCCAAAGCGAGAAAAACAACGCACAGCCCACCCAGCGCCGGCAACGTTCACATCAGCAACTATCGGCCCAGGTGCCCATCAGCAGGTGAATGGGTACAGAAAATGGTGCCGGGGCAATGGACCATTATTCAGTGACTTAAAAAAGATTGAAATCCAGTCATTGGAGGCAACGTGGATGGAACACTACGAGTGCTAAGTTACTTGCTGAAAACACAAATACAGCACCACAGGGTCTCATACACAGAAGCTCAGCAAGTTGATCTCAAAGCACAAGGGAGCGGTGGCACGTGCCTGTAACCCCAGGAGCAGGCTGAGGCAAGATAGCAAATACAAGTTCAGCCTGAACTGCATGCCAAGGCCCCGCCTCCAGAGAGAGAGGGAGAGAGAGAGAGGAGGGGGAGAAACAAGAACGGCCTTTACTAGAGGCTGGGGAGGTTAAGGGATGGTAGAAGGAGGAAGCCGCAAAATACACTTACATGAACAGCAATAAATTCTGGTCCTCCTCAGCCTGACTCTGTGCAGTGAATCGTTCCCAAGGACCTATTACATAGTTCACGGAGAACTAGAAGACAGGCCTTCAAGGGCTCTAAACATAAAGAAATTATAAGGAGGCCACACTGATTATCCCGATTTGATCATTGTCCACTGCATGTGTGTAGTAAATTATCACACTGCACCCCATCAATATGTACAATTTTATATCAATTAAAAGGACAAATGATCCCATCACTCAGGAGGCTGAGGCAGGAGGATCACTGTGAGTTCGAGGCCAACCTGGGCTACAGAGTGAGCTGAAGGCCGGCCTGAACTGCATAGGGAGACCCTGTCTCAAAAAGACAAACAAACAGAAGAATGAGCCAGGAGTGGTGGCACATGCCTGTAATCCCAGCTGCTAAGCAGGCTGAAGCAGAAAGATTCCAAGTTTGAGCCCAGTTGGGGCAATTTAGGGAGATTCCATCTCAATTTAAGAAAAAGATGAGGGCGGGGGAGGCTCCCTGGGGTGTAGCGCAGTGTGAAGACCTTGGGTTCAATCCCCCGTACTGAAAAACTAAAGGAAAATGAAAAGGGCCGGGACAGTAGCTCAGTAGTAGAGCACTTGCCTAGCATGCATGAAGCCCCAGATTTGATCTCTAGTGCTACAAAAAAAGGTGCAAAGTTTAAGAAGAAAAAGAAATGGAGTCCTATAGAGTGTTTCTCAATGTTCCCACAAGATTTCATTTTTGTTTCATTTGGACATAACACCGCGCCCTGCCTGACTTCGCTTTGAGATGGCGACTGTGGCTGCAGGTTGTGAAGTCTGCGCTAAGCAGAAGCCAGGAGTGGAGGAAGGAGCGACAGAACGTGGCGCCCCCTGCTGGATGACGAGGAGGTGAAGACCCAGCAGAAAGGCTTCGCTGATGGGTTGGCCTCTGTGTGAGGGGCGTCAAGGGCAACAGCAAGGTTTCTGGCCTGAGCTACTGGGAGGGTTTGGACTGTATCCCAGAGACAGGAGGGAGTCAGAGGAAGATGTCGAGGCTGGGGGTGGGGGTGGGGACTCGCTCAGAGGCCAAAATCACCAAGGTGGCAGCCAGTGCTGCCAGGAACGCAGCCCTGGGAGACAAGAAGCTGGAAGGCTTCTAGGCCCGGCTCAGCTCCTGAGTCACTGTGGGCTCCTGAGCAAAAGGAAAGACCCCCTGAAGGCCTCTCAGCACTGAGACATAATTGCTCCAGTTTCTCTGACCCCAGTCTCCCCAGGATGCTATGAGCATACAGGATGCAGGCACCTCTCTTCAACCTTCTCCCCTAGCCCATCCCTGCGCCCAGGCCAGGACACAGAGGTGTCCTGGCCCCAGCGCCTGCAGGATGTGACTACAATGAGCAACATTTATGCAGCACATGTTCTGTGCAAGGACATACAGAGAGCACACAGGGACCCAGAGGTAAGGGCTCCTCGGTACTCTCATTCGGACATGGGGGAAGTGAAGCTCTAAGAGGTTAAATGACTTGCCCAGAGTCACAGAAGGGGAACTGGGCCCAGAGGACATCTTCCCGCCTGCACTGCTACCCACCATCCCAGCCCAGCCAGGGCACCTCTTGCCCAGATGGCCCACGTTGCCTCCTCACTGGGCTCCTTGCTTACTCCTGCCACTGCCCCTTACACTGCTTTCTTTGCATGTGATCAGAAGGATCTTGTGATAATACCTCAATGAGCTCATGTCCTTTCTCTGCTCCAAACCCTCCACGGCGCCCACTTAGCTGAGAGTCTACTCTAAGGCTATAGCAGCCCCTCCAGGCCCCACACTTTCTGTTTCTTGCCTAACTCTCTGGCCTCTTCCCTCCCATGTTTCCCTCCCTCACTCCTCAGTTTTCCTGGGCTCCTGCATCTTCCTCCAACTCACCAGCCAGCCGTGCTCCTACCTCAGTGCCTTTGCACTTGCTGTGCCTTCTGCCTGCAATGCACAGACCACATAGCCCACTCCTTCACCCCCTTCAGGCCTCTGCTCAGACCTTACCTCCTCAATGAGGCCTTCCCTGTTCACCTTGTTTAAACTTCCACCACCCTTAACTCCTGTGCTCAACCTCTCCTCTCATCTTCCCTGATATATCTTTCCTGCAGGACTTACTGTTATCTATGCCTTACTGCTTTGGCTTATTTTCTGTCTCTTTAGAATGTGAGCTCATGAGGTCAGAATTTGTGTCTGTTTTGTCCACTGCTATACCCCCAATGCTTAGCATGGTTCCCAGCATACAGTCATTGCTCAGTAAATAGTCACTGAGTGGCTATCAGCCTATAGTGTTCATGTTTGTGCAGTGCTGTACTTTTGCACTACATTTTTGTGCAATGCATTGAGCTAACTGCTTTGTGCACTGGCTTCCAATCGTATCTCTCCATCTGCCCTTCCCCTGCTGGGAGATCCAGGCATAGAAGCTGGCTCCATCCCTGCCCCCAGTCTGACCCCTTTCCCTCAAGCATCCCTTAGATGTCCGAGTCATTCTCTGCTTCCGATAATCCTAGGACTCCAACTCACAAACTCCACACCAGTGTTTTTCCTGCTGCTCCTCACAGCTGGTTAGTGGGCTGTGGCCCTTTTCAACAGGAGACAAGAGCAGAGCCAGAGTTTGAGCTCATGGTGTACAAAAAGCATAGACTAAGGTAGAGGGGAAGTATCATTCCGTTAAACTTTTGTCTCTGTTTGATATGTGTTGTGTCATGACTGAAACGCATTTCTCACTGTGAGTTGGAAAGGCTTACAAAACCCAGCACTACCCAGTCCTGTCCCTGCAGTTCAGGTTTGTCTCTCTGTTGAGCCCCATGCCAAACGCTTTTGCTCACCCAGGCTTGAGGACTCCTTGCCACAGCCTGAGCATGATTATGATTCCACTCGATAAATGGAGACACTGAGGTTCAGAGTGTCCAAAGTCCATGCCCACGGTCACGGACCTGGGAAGAAGGGGTGTGAGGCTCAAGCCCCAGCCAGCCTCCCTCCTAAGCAGGCGCATGTGACACCTGCCCGCTTGACTGCTGGCCCAGCTTCTCCTGATCTGCTCCCCACCTATAAAGAACAGCATATGCCAAGCCCATGCTCAGTCCCCTGCCCCCGGTGGACACTACCTTATTGACCCTCCCAAGGCCCCAGACAACAAACCTCACTTTGCATGCTAAAGACCTGAGGTCTTTCATTCCAGAAGATACAAGCTAGAAAATGTTTGCAAGGGTCTGCCATTCAATCTGGCTTCTCCAAACTTCCCTCTTTGAGAGGGAGAAGAGAAAAATGGGTAAGAATGTGTCTTTGCCTAGATTCAAATCCCATCCTTCAAATCTTTGTAGCTGTGTGACCCCAGGCAAGTTCGCTGGGCCTCTAGTTTCTTATTCTGCAAAATGAGGGTAGTCATCATAACCTTCCCATACGACCATGCTTGAGACTTCAGTAAGTTAGAATACACACAGAGTCCTTAGAGCAGTGATTACATTCCTGGGTGGGAAAGCTTCCAACATCCCTGTGCTAGTATTTGTTCCTGCTTTGTCACAGAGGAAGGAAGTCCCTTGCTAGTTCACCCAGCTAGGAAGTGGGAAGGTCAGGATTTGGCTGTAGATCTGCCTTGGCTGAGAATTACCGAGTCACAACAGCCCTTTAAGAAGCACTGGCATCAACAGCAGTATTTTCCAAATCAGGAACATGAGACTCAGAAAGGGTAAGGACATGCCCAAAGGCACACAGCGTAGAAATGACACAGCGAGGATTCAATCCCAGGCTGTGCAGGCCCAGGTGCAGGCGGCTCTTGGCATAGCACGGTGAGGGCAGGAGGAAAGAGCAGGTGGGCGCTGCCCTTGCTCCAGCCTGGCCTGAGTGGCATCCCCACTTGGCCCCTGCCCTGACCACAGTGGCTGCTCCCTTGAAAGCTCTGGGATGGTGACACTGGGGTGGCACAGATGATAGAGGGTGCAGCCCCTTCTGCCTGCCTGCGATTAGGGCCCTGCAATCCCCCAGGATTTGGCGCTTGGAAAGCTGACGTTGGGTTGCTATGGTGATGGGTTTGGGGCGGTTGCCATGGCAGCAGAACTAGCCTGGGTTTAAAAATATCTAGGAGGAGGTTTGTGTTTGTATGTGAGTGTGAGTGCGTGACCGACCGTGCTGTTGTGTGCGTCCAAACGGCAGGGTTTGGGAGGGGTGGGTGGAGCTGGGGCTGTAGGCATGATGGGGGGGCACCAAGCAGCCCATAACGCTCCATGTGTGTTGTGTGTGTTCATAAGTGGCCCTGGACTTCCAGTCATTGTGTCATGTTATGTGGACCCCACATCTAGCTGCACATGATACCCAGCTTAATGTGCAAAGCACAATCATGGCAGTTCGTCAGTCTGTGCACCTCACGTCACTGACATATATGTGTTATGTAACATAGACTATGCACACCTTGTGGCTTTGATCATGTATGTATAACTTCTCGGATGTGTGGAGTTGTTGAGTCTGAGTATATGCGCCCAAGACATACATGGACAGTCCATGTGACCATCTTCTTATTTGACAGGCATCTATTTGTATGTGAAAGCTCATATGGTGGCTTTGGATGGAAATTACTGAATGTGCATCCTCAGTGTAGGAGTGTGTGTGTGTGTGTGTGTGTGTGTGTGTGTGTGTGCGCGTGCCCAAATGTGCGCCCAGCGGTTATCCCCTGGAAGCCTCCCTACCTCCATGTGCCTGTGTGAAACTGTGCTGAGACCATGCCCCTCTGTTACCTGAAGCAAGCCCTGTGTTACTCTGTAGCTGAGGGGGCAACTTCAAGCCCAGCTTCACCGAAGTTGGAACACGGACCTGTGTGGTGTGAGTCTGTGTGACTCAAGGAGCCTGAAGTGTGGATCTCAGCCTGACCTCCGTCTCTCCCTGTATCCCTTTTGCCTCTTGCCTGTCTCTATGGCAACCGGCTCCTCAGCTCCCTCCAGGAAGATGGAGGGGGAGGATTCAGGCTGCAGTGGACCACAACCTCCTCCCATCCCCCTTGGCTCCAGGGACAATGGGGGGGAGGGGACAGATGGGCGGCCACCCTACCCACCCCAGGCCATCTGCTCCCCCTTATCCTGGGGACCTGAGAGCATAGCAAGTGAGGGAGTAGAGCAGACCCCCAGCATCACAGACACCCCTCAGCTGCCACAATTTCCCCATCACACCCCTCCATGCCTAATCTTGCCTCTAGCCAAGCCATGAAGGAAGACTCTTCCGAGACCAGGAAACTAAGGAGAAGAAAATTCGTGTATCAGAGAACACAAACTATTATCAGTGATCCATTCTGAGGAAGAACCTCCTACCTCCAATGACTTCAGGCTCTGAAATGAGGCCTGTTCTCTTTAAGTCCCCTTTCCCTCAGTATGTGTGGCTAGACAAGATGCCCTCCACGTGGGAAAGCCCGCATCTCTCAACGTCCTGGGTAGTCAATACTGTACTCCATCCACAAGAGCCAAGACTGTGCCCTCCCTTGTTGCATCTGAGTATCTGGGACAGTGCCTGGCACTCAGTAGGTGGCACAAGTACTGTTGAGGGACTTGAGGGCCAGCTGTAAGTCTGCCTTAGTGCTACGTGCTGTAGGTAGCTCAGGGGGTCCCTACCTTCCACCCCCCTGAGGCCTCGCAGCACACTTGTATCCATTCTTCATGGGACAGACGGAAGATTTGAAGGGGAATTTTCTTGCTGTCCAGGTTAGGAGGCACCAAGAAGTGAAATTTCTTATTTTGACCAAATGAGGTCAGGGCTCTGAGGCTCAGTTTCCTCACCTGTAAAGTGGGGATAAAAGCATCTCACAGACTCATCTGCCCTGGGATTAAATGTGGTGACGTCTGTGAAGCGTCTACATAACAGTTAATCCTAGCACTTAGAAAATGCTCAAGAAACTCCTTTAAAAGTGAAGGATGGAGAAGGCGTGGAGGAGCTCAGGGTGCTTATTCCATCCTGGAAGCCAGCGGGTCTCGCTCTCAACTGCCGCGAGGGGCGTGGCCAACCCGGAGGGACAAGGTCCAGACTTCAAGGGCGGACCAATGGAGGCGCCAGGGGGCGTGACCATGACCTGCATGGGTGTGGCCTCCAACGGGTGGGAGGAGCCAGCCGCTGTGGGAGCCTCCGGGAAGAAGATGCTCGGGCCAGCAGCCACCGCCAGCCCCGTCGCCGGTGCAGCCCGCGCCCGCTGCCCCCCGGGTCCCCAGTAGCGGCCGTCTGCGCCTCCCGCCTCCGGCCCCCCCGCCCCAAGCAGGGCCTGGGGGGCTCGGCCCTCCGCCCCGGCGAGCAGAGAAAGAGAGAGGGGGATCCTCTCCCCCTGAGTGGCGCGGCCAGTGCCCGGCCTCGGTGATCCGGGGAGAGACCCCACCCCTTAGTGCTGCCCGGACCGATCCAAGAGAGCCCCCCCTGCCCTCCCGCCCTGCGCACATCCG
>PVLD010006153.1:0-103576 GCA_004027595.1 Dinomys branickii | reverse complement strand
GTTCCTCCTGCTCAGGCATCCCTGTCACACTCCATCACCAAGGGGCATGTCATCTTCGCCCCTGTAGCCTGCAGTGTGAAAGGCCAGAGTCAGGAGGGCCAGAGACACAGCCTTGTGCTGGCTTCCAGGAGCTGCCAACAAAGGTGTTTTGAGGTTACTTTCATAGTTTTCAAATCACACCTCCAGGACCACTGGGTGGTTGCGGGGGAGGCTTGAGAACTAGATTGTCAGAAAAAACCTTCCAGTGCTGTTCTCAAAGTGTCCCGCCCCAGTCAAGTGCTGGCACTCTCCTATTCAGTGTTCTGAGGGGTGACAGCGTGATTGTCTGCTCTCCTTCTTTACCAGGACCACAAAGACAAAAGCAGATTCAGCACAAGTTATGTGAGCCATCATGCACTGAATCAGTAGGTATTGCAAAGTGTTCATACCACAGCCATCCTCATGACTCTGCGTGTGCACGGGTCCCTGCAAAGAGGGGAACCGCCCTTCCCCTTTTGCAGGTGGGCAACCCAAAGCCCCCCATGGTGGCTGCCTGGCCTCTCACAAAGCCAGGTGCCATGGGACACTGAAATCATATGCTGGCTGGGAAAACCAGAGACACAGGTTCGGCTGGGCACTGTAGGAAGTGGGAGGGACCAGGGTGCCACCCGCCAGGCAGCAGCAGCGGGTCTGAGGGGGCCAGCAGGCTGTGTGGGCTGGTCCAGCAGCTTGGGTAGGGCACATCCTCTGGCCGGCCATTTCCTCCAGGCTGAACTCGGTGCAGAACACACAGAAGCATCAGCAAGGTGAACACAGCAGAGTCACCACTGCCCAGGATGAGCAGAGACCAGAACTGCAAGCTTGGGAAGGGGCAAGAGAGTACAGGGTCAGAGGCAGAGGGAACCCCCTGCCTCCCCTGACCGGCCCCTGGGGAGCAGTGCTGGCTCCCAGGGGTGAGGGCTCACTGTGCCAGGCAAGCCCTCAATGGGGCCAGGTAACTGATGCCTGAGCAGTGTGCTTTCCTAACAAGGACTGTTAGCGAAGGTGCCAGCTGTGGCCATGGCACTGCAGCTGGGAGCAGAGGGCTGCCTGGAGGGCTCTGGCTCTGGAGGTGGCAGTGGACAGACCAGGCATCGCAGGAAGCCTGCCCAGCCCAGGGACCCTCTGGGCCAGCAGTCAGGAGGAGCTCGCCTTCTCCCCCAGAGGCTGCTTAGATTCTGGGACAGGGCCCCTGTGCTCACTATGCCCAGGCCCTCCTGGCTGGGCGTCTCCAGGAGGATGTGCCCCGTGCTGTGCCGGAGGACTGAGGGCAGGTGGGGAAGGAGAGGCGGTGACCAGAGCCCAGGGACCCCGCTCCAACCCTTGCCCAGGCCCCGGACCTGAGTAACGTGGGTGGGGTGTGGCCCTGTGCTTCTCACTGCCGTCAGTGAGAGCTTCCTGCACCCCAAGGGCCTTGGGCAGCTGAGGGGAAGGCCAGCCCTTCAGTTCTAACTGCTCCCTGGTGACGCCCTTTCCGAAGCTGCAGCTGTGACTGTTACTTCACAACACCCCTCCCCGGGGAGACCCATTGGCATTGATGTGGCTGGCACACTACGTGCAAGAAGCAGCAGGGGCTCAGGGACTGCTGGGGGCTTTTGCTGGGGTGTGACCACCTGAGTGTAGATTACTCTGTCTGCCGAGGAGAGACAGTGGTACACTTGCAGGTCCCACTCACTAGGCTCCTCCAGGCCGCGTGACAGACCGGGTCCTTCCTGCCACCTCAGCCCCAGCCTGAGGTGATCACTGTCCCTGAGGCTCAGTCCCGTGGGCAGTGCCTGCTGCTGTCAGAGACTCCAGCTGGGCCAGCACAAAGCCCAGACAGGGCCACACAAGACGTGTTTGTCCCTGCCAAACTTCAGTGCCAGCGCGGGCCACCAGGCCCTGGGTTTGGTGGCTGTTCAACTGGCATGGGGCTTTCTCTGATTATTTTGTTCTGTTTCCTCCGCTACACAGGATTCCCTGAACCCCAGATTCTGGGGACATTCTTCACCCTCCCTGTCCTCTACCATTCTCCCCTGCCCTCCGTCAATTACCTCCAGGCTTTTCGCCTTGCTGGTCTTGCCTCTCACCGCCAGGTCTCATCAAAACAGCTGAAAATCACGGCTCTTCCCTACTCAAGGGAGTGGAGACCAAACAGTTTTATCAATAAGGGAAAGTTCCTTCCTTCCCTCCCTCCCTCCCTCCCTCCCTTCCTTCCTTCCTTTCTTCATCTTTTTGAGACAGGGTCTTGTTACGCAGTTCGGGCTGGCCTTACCCTAGGCTAGTCTCAAACTTGCAACAATCCTCCTGCCTCAGCTTCCCAACTGCTAGGATTACAGGCATGCACCACTACACCCAGCTCAAAAAATGAGTTTCATTTACCAGTTCCAGGAAAAACAGTTCAGCAAGATCCAACTCTTGGATGTACACAAGAGGTAGGCCCCAAACAAAGATTCAGAAAGATTACACAGAAAGGACGGCAACACACTCACTCACTCACTGCCTCGTGTGCCGCCTCCCACACAGGATTCTTCCTACACAACTGAACCCCTAGTGAGTTCCCTGTCTGCCCAGCTGTGTTGACCTCACATCACAATCATAAAAGCCCTCCCGCCCACAGTTAGTGAATGAGTAAAAGTAAGCAACCACATTCGGTCAATGAGTATTTTTCCAAAGTGAAAATAGTTTTGTAAAAATTTCTGCCAATGAAACAAATTAGAATGTACGTTTTTTAAAAAGAAAAGAATTCCAGACCACGCCACAAGGTGTGAGTGCACTGGAAATTGCCATTCTCTCTGTGCTATTTCGTTTTCTAGATCCTTTTACCACTTTGCTTGGATTAGTCATCTTTGGCTTGTTAATTTAACTCATCACATATCAAGCACACTGGTTCCTTCAGTTATGAGAGAAGTTTACTGATGGGTTATTTTCGGACGGCGCTTACAAGTGGGTTTCATGCTTTTGATGAGAAGGTACTTTACAGCCAAGGAATAAAAACCAAAAACTTTTAAAACTTGACCAAAAAAGTAAATATTAATGTGATTTTTAAGAGTATGTTTTTTTAAAACTGAAGTGGCAGTAAAAATGGAAATTGAAGTGGCAGTGAAGAAGCTGAAATTGCAACTGACCAGCCTGCCTTGGGCGGGCAGATTTGCTACTTAGCTGGTTGCTGGTTTTCAGTTTTTTGTAGGGCAGGTGCGAGGAATTGAACTCAGGACCCCACACTTGCCAGGCAGATGCCGTGGGTCTCACTTAGTCCAGGCTGGCCTTGAGCTCCCTGCGTCGCTCAGACTGGCCTCAGCCTCTTGAATGCTGGGAGTGCAGGTGTGGGCCAGCTTACCTTTTAGCTTTAGTTTCTTATGTCTGCAAAGTGGAGACAAAGTTAACACTCGTAGTGTCTTCTGTTTGCTATTACGTTACACAAATAATCCACTAGTATACATTTTAATTTTGCTTTTGTACCTTCCTTTGGTTTATGTGTGGAGAGCTGCACCACTTTGTGCTTCAATTGTTTTGAGTAAACCCAGGCTCTGACTGAAAATACATAAAGGAAACATACATGTTTTTCAGCATGAGAAAGTAAATCTAGGGCCTCACGCATGCTGAGCAAGTGTGCTACCACTGAGCCACAGCCCCTATTTTTCTTTCTTTTTCTTTTTTTTAATCTTGAGGCAGGCTGTCACTAATTTGCTTAGACACACCTCAGACTTGTGATACTCCTGCCTCAGTCTACCTAGAGGCTGCAATCCAGGCCTGTTCTGAGTTACAGTTCCAAAAAAATAAAAATAAAAAAAAAGTAACACTCCTGATCCATTGTCGGGCAACACATGCTGCTCAGGGGCTTCACTACCTGTGTGCAACTTGTTCCCTTGTTCCAGAGCACACGCAAGGTACCAACACCCGCACCTCGGCCCTGGTTCTTAAGTCTACCGAGGGCGCTTTGTGAGGTTTCTGGGCCCATTTAAGGAGATTCGGATAATTGGGCCATGTCCCACTTTAAAGACATTGCCATTGTATGGATTAGGACCCCAAAGTCAAGTTTCGCGAGAGCTCCCCGCCACACTTGGTCCCCTTCTCTGGCAAGGCCCCTTGAGGTCTGTCCACTCCTTACCTGGCCTGGGGTCAGTGCCGTCGGGTCACCCAGCCCAAGGCAGCTTCCGCTGGGGCTGCACTGGTCGGACCCTGCGGCCCTAAGTGGGTTCGACCTTGGTGATAGTCCTCACCCAGACGCTGCTGCTCATCAAGGTGGTGGTGTCCCATAGCCACGGGCGGCTGGGGTCCTGAGTTATGGGTGTGTGCCTTCTCTTCCTGGTGAGGAACGGGCCCATCGAAGGCGCCGGTGCTGTGCAAGAACGAAGGGTAATCTCAGAAAGCTGCTCACTGAGTTTGGGATGCTCCACAGCAGCTTTAAAACATGGACTCGCGGGCGCCCCCTGGTGGTGAGAGAGAGGAGGGCGTGCACGGGGTGGGGCTTGAGGGGGTGGGCAGGGCGAGGCTGTTGAGCGGGATGTAGGTAGGGGGCATGTGGGAACAGGAATTGGGCGGGGCATAAGGTGGGTGGGCAGGGCGATGAACCCGGAGCTGCTCCCTGGAGCATCTAGGAAAGAGAGGGGCTCCACCAGATCCAGGTGCAGGGCCTCTGCAAGACCTAAGCCAGCCTTTCCCTCCTGGCGCTCTCTTCTGTCTGCTGGACAGGTACTAGGTCTTGGCCCTTTACTCTTGTGGGAGCAACTACCTGTCTTAGTTACTTTTCTCGTTGCTGAAACAAAATACCTGACAGCCAAAGTGAAAGGAGGAAAGGTTTATTTCAGCTCACGGCAGGCAGAGGAGAAACAGTTTGACCGGCAGAGGGCAGCAGAAGCAAGCAAGTGACAAGCCACAAGCCCCCTTTATCAAACCAATCCTTGGACTAATTCAGTCATCACACATTCTTAATCACAGCGTCACACACTCTAGATCCACCCACCCCTGAGAAAGCCCCACCTATGACTGCGCGAGGCTTTAGGACACATCCAGGCACAGCCACAACACTGCTTTCTGCACCTCTGGGAGTCCAAGTCAGCCACTGCATGTAAGCTGCTGCAGCTGTACCTGCAGCCCCAACTTCACAGTAAACGCTAAGCAGCCAAGAACCAGGGCCTCTTCTGCACCTTCAGGGGTCACAAGAGGCCTGCAGGAGCCCGAACCAGGGCTGTGCTTTCCCTGCTCTCCGGAATCACCCTGGGGTTTTGCATAACAGAATCCATTTTCTTGGGATTGCGGAAGTGTTGAAGCACCCCTTCCTCTCCCACAAGCAGGACCATGGCTTTCAGGATATTGCAGTCACATAATAGCCAATGTGAAACTTGGTGTGGAAGAAACATGCATTTTCCCTTTATTCTCTGACCTCATTAGTGAATGCATCATTTGAGATGAATGTGTAAACAGAAGCCCCTCCCTCCATCCCAAGATTAATGGATTTGAGAAATCCCTAGGTTACAGTTATCAAACCAATCTCTTTGTAAATCACAGTAAAGAAAGCAATGGCACTTTATTTTGCTGTAACACACGCCCACTGCTAAGATAATTAAGGAAGTAAAGTCATGAAAAACATGAAAACCAGCCCCAGGCTTATTGCTCAAACAGCACCACTCACCTGGCTACTCTCCGCACTAAGAAAACAACTTGTGATCCCTGAAATGTCACCTAAATGAAAATGACCTGACCCACTGGACAAGGAACTCCTGTTCCTCCGTTCATCTAGACAGCATGATGCCCAAGACACTCAGAGGTAGCCTCCTATCAAAGAGTAGTGATTGGACACAAATGGGAGCCAAAGCCAAGTGCAGCGCGCAATGGGCAGGAGCCATGAGCCCCGCAGCCCTGTCTTCCAGCTCAGCGCTCACTGGTGCTCTTGTTTAATATTCAAGCATGGGGTTTTCAGGGTGATTTCCCGGGGGGTGGCTCTTTGACTCTAGACCCAGACAACCATGTAAAAGATGAAAACTTGGGGACTAAGCTATGTTGGAGAAAGTCTCAGCCACCTTCAGATCTGGGAAGTCAGAACTGTGCCCTGGGGATGGTTTTGTGTGGTAGATATCAGGGTCCCACACGGCCACTGAGCGGGCTGTGTTGATGGCCACCGGACCAAGGGGCCTGTGATTCCCTTTACCCTCACTTTGAAAAAAATATTTCTTTAATTTTTCACAAGGAAACTGGGTGTGATGGTGCACACCTGTAATCCTAGCACTTAGGAGGCTGAGGCAAGAGGATTATTGTGAATTCGAGATCAGCCTGGGCTACAAAGTGAGCTCAAGGCGATCTGAACTGGATAGTGAGACCCTGTCTCAAAAAGACAAAAAAATTATTCTTCACAAGGGCTTCTTAATATTGAGCAGTTATTGTGTGGGATTTAGAAAATTATTTCAGGGGCCAGGGATACAGCTCAGCCTGCCTGACAAGTGCAAGGTTCTAAGTTTGATCCCCAGTACTGCCAAAATATATATATAATTTAAGAAAAGGCTCCAAAAAACTGAAAATGAAATCGGGATGAGGAAGCATTCAAAGGCAGCTTCTGTGGATGCCGTGGCTCTTGCTCATAGAATGTCCACAAGACAGGAAACAACAGCTGTTGCGGGGTCTCAGAGACGGGGGAGTCTCCCCAGCGCGTTGTCTACCCCATTTTAGGGCTCCAGGGCCATCAGCCTAAATTTTCTCTTCCTTTCTGAGTTTTTCCTGTATTAGTCTGCAGGTTTCCTGGGGATACACAAGTGGATGTTCCCCAAGCAATCATGTGACAGAATTCCTTCATGCGTGCTCTCTTGTCCCACTTTAAGACTAGTTTTGACTTTACCACTGCCCTACCGCGTGGCGGTGACTTGCTGCGTTCCCACTTTTCACCACAAGATGTCAGTGTACTTCAGAAGAATGGGTGTCCCCATCAGTCTACCCACCATGGAATCCAATAGTCTCCATATCTACTGGATGGGATTCCCAAGCCTGAGCTTTGGGGGCAAGACTCTGGGTGCTGGTTTTGGTCTCTCTTGTATTACAGCCCTGGAGTTAGAGTAGGAATCTCTAGGGGGACACTGGGCAGCCAGCTGGGATCTCTCTGCAGGGCAATCTCGCCTCTGAGTCCCTGTCTCAGAGTCCGCGCACTGTATCAAAGCCACCAAAGGTCCCTGCTTCCCGCCTGATGCCTAGGGCTCGGGGAAGTAAGCTGATGTCAAACAAAGGCCCCACGTGCTGCCCCCCCCCCCCAGCAGCCGGGACAGCAGGTATCCAAGCAAATGGGCAACAGGACGGCAGCTGTTGCCGGCACATTACAAACTCGGTTTTCCTAATTCCCTCTCGCAGCTAAGTGGTGATTACCAGGTCTGCCCGGGGCTTGATCCTCGCGGCCACCTGACTTCAGCCAGGGGGGGCACCCAGAGAACTGAGCAGCTGGTGGGGCGCACTTCCGGCGGGGCAGCCCGGGGCAGCAGATGCTAGGCCCTGATTATTCGGGGAGGGCTGCGCCAGGGGTCGGCATTTGCACTTCAAAGAGGGCTGGGCCTCAGCTCCCTCCTCTTGGGACAGGGTCTATTCTGGAGAAAATCAAGTTGCTTTGAGTTTGTTACCCAGCGGGGCCCACCCCCTTGCTCACAGGAGGGCGGTTTTAAACAACCCCTTGGAGTTAATGCGCACACTCGCTAGACACCCCCAGGGACCCTCCTGTGTCTCCAGGAGTCCTCTTAATGGGGTCTGTTTCCATCTGGACTGTTATTGCCCAGTTCTGCATTCACCCCTTTAGTACACCATCCCCTCCCCTCGCCCCTTGTTCTGGGTTGAATTTTTCCCCGACTGCTATGTGGAAGCTCTCAGTCCCAGTTCCTCAGATGTGGCCTTATTTGGAGACAGGGCCAGTGCAGATGTACAAAGTGCCTGGCATTATGAGATGTGGGACAGAGCCCAAGGAGGCAGCGAGGCCCAGGGGAAGACAGAGCGGTGAGGACAGGGACAGAGGCTGGAGTGAGGCCACTGCAAGCCAAGAAACACCCGGGCCGCCAGAAGCTAGCAGAGACAGGGAGGAGTCCTCCCCTAGAAGGAAGCATCGCCTGGCTGACACCTTGACCTTGGACTCCTGGCCTCCAGAACTTCCAGAGAACAATGCTTCTGTTATTTCAAGTCTCCCATTCTGTGGTGCTTGTTAATGCACCCAGGAAAAGAACAGATTCCTGAAAGGTAGGTGGTACTCTCCTTCCTTATGTGTGTAAAGAGGAAGGCCAGGTGTGGTGGTGCATACCTATAATCCCAGCTCTTGGGAGGCTGAGGCAAGAGGATGGCCACAAATTCAAAGACAGCCTAGGCTTCCAGAAAAAAAGAACTGAGGCTCAGAAAGCTTGCCTGACCTCCTCCTCCAGGGTCAGAAAATAAACACAGCCCCTGCTGTGCTTGCAAACCACACTTCCGGGCCAGATTTTCACAAGACCCTCTCTGCAGTAGGAGTCTGTACTGATGCTGCCTTTTGTGGCTGAGTGAGCGGCCCTTGGCCCCCCCACTGCCCCACCCCTACACATTACCAATCTCCCTACCCCTGCCTCTGCCCCATCATGAAATGAAGCCCACTCCTCGTCATGGTGCAACAGGCCTGGGGCGTAATGACTTGCGTTTGTGTCTTCTGGACCAGATGGTGAACTCTGAGAGCAGAACCTGGAGCTCATCCTACCCCCGACCTTGCTCTCTGTCTGCCCACTGAACTGGGAAGCCTCTTGCACAGGGTAGTGTTACACCCTCGGGTTTGGATAGCTCTGCTCTGTGCCCTGCCCCCGGGGCAGCAGGGTACCCAGCACAGGCTTGTGGCCACATTCTCTGTGGGCTGAAACTGTGCTTCATACTGGCAGCCCACGAGAAGACCTTTACACAGTTTACGCCACCAAGGACCATGAGACACCATGGGGTGTGGTGACCAAGATGAAGGCTGCTGGGACCCAAAGGGGACTCGTGTCCCTACCCCAACCCAGCCCTCCCATGGTCACTGAAGAACCCTCCTCAGACTCCACACTGCCAGCTCGTCTCCCAGGGACTAGAGGCAGGTTGGGAATAACCCAAGGTTCTACTGAAGGTCCACGTGGCTGGCAGATGTGGTGAGTGCCTTGGTGGGCCAGGAGGCTTGAGCTGTGGGCATGATCACTCAGGGTGACGTGTCCCGACGTCCGCCTTGTCTGACCTCCGCCAAGGCCCACGCAGACCAGAGCTCAGTGAGGTGGGGAGGCACCCGGCGCTGTTCTTGGCATCTGGGAGCAGAGGAAAAGGAACCTCCCGGCACTGGGATACCATGAGGCTCCTGAGGAGTGTCAGGCCTGAAGCTGCTTTAAAGATACCAAGCGTCACACGCAGAGTCATGTGCTTGCCCCAAGGTCGCCTAACTGGGACCCAAAGCACAGGCATCCCACCCCAGCCTCTTTCCTAGGGTGCTGAAGTGACCTTCGTGTTCTCAGTGCCTGGGTAGGCTGCTGAATGCAGAGCCCCAAGCCCTGGCCCAGGCTCCCCTCTGTTGTGGCCTTTTGTGTTCACCTTTTCCCTGTCTTCCCTGGGGAGCACAATAGCCTGGAAACGGCCACTTCCTCTGTCATTCTCCACCTGGGAAGGCCTCACCAGGCAGCCCTGGGATAAGAGTCCTGCATGCCATGTACTGCCCAGGCAACTGTGTCCCTGTGGGTAAAGGAAACTGGGTCCTTGGAGGTCAAGGGGTTTGTGCAAGGTCCATGGCGAGAACCTGGAGTAGAGCTCCAAGGGAAGACCAGTGTGTTCTTCAGAGCCCTTTCTGGTTTAGTGCTGAGCACCTACCGTGGCTGAGGCTGCATCTGTGCCGGGCCAGCTTCCTGGGAGGATGCATGGAAAAACACTATAGTCTGTGCCTGGAATGTCCCTTCCTATTAAGAAATGGTGGCACTATCGAGAAGTGGTGGAGCCTTTAAGAGGCTAGGCCTAGTGAAAGGTCTTTAGGTTATTGGTTCCCTTCCCCTGAAGGAAACTGGGGGACTTCCTGTTATGGGGGACTTCCCGTCATGGGGACTTCCTGTCACAGGGGACTTCCTGTCATGGGGTACTTCCTGTCTTAGGGGAATAGTTTTGCTCTGACATGAGCTCCCACTATGATGTTCTGCTTCTCTACAGGCTCAAAACAATGGGGCTGACTGATCAAGGAGTGAAACTACAAAACTGTCAACTGAGATAGAGGCATTCTCTGTATAAGCTGACCATCCCCTCAGGTGTTTGTTACAGTAATGGAAAGCTGACTAGCACAAAGGAAAGATGGGGCCACTGTTCTGCAGGGAACACAGCTGAACCAGCTCTGGGGAAACTGCCCCCAAACACCCACAGTCAACCACCTTGGCCTTGTCCAAGCCCTTTCCCTGGCCAATTCTGATCAGACACCTGGGGACGCTGGCGGTACCCCACAAATATCGGTTCTCTTCTCTGTGCTTTCCTTGAGTTCATGAACCACTGTGGCTCTGGGCAGTGGGGAGGTCACTGCACACCCATGGGGTTGGATTTAGGGATAGGATGAGGGGAGTCAGGAGGGGAATCCATACCTCCGAGGTCTTTTTCCAGGAAAGCTGTGCCCAGCATCATTCATGGGGCCTCCGTAAAGGCGATGCAAGGTTCACAGGGAGAGGGGGGCAAAACAAGCACTCACAGAGGACACAGGAGTGGAGAGGCTGAGGAGGTGCTGGAGGCCATGGTGAAGCCCCCTTTAGGGTGAGGCTGTCCTTCCCTGCCTGTCGGGAGTGCAGTGGATACAACTCAGCCGCATCCCTCAAGGGGCTGCTCAGCTTCCTGACCCAGGTGCAGCCTTTCCAGGGAAGGAAGGGCTCAGGCAATGGCTGTGGTGTGGGGACAAGGTAAGGGTCAGGCCACACAGACCCAGCCTGTCACTGCACCCTGGCCTCTGTTGTGGCCGCCCCACAGTACCTCCACCTTCTGCCCACCACCCACCGGTTCTCCTGCTGCAGTGAGGAGCACTCTCCAGGGAGGCCAGGGCATCCAGACACTATGGGGAGAGGCGCATTTCCAGGAAAGCTGGGCACGAAAGGAAGGTGAGGAGGAAATGAGCCTCCTTCCCTCCCTGGGAACATCCTCCAGTCCCTCCCACACCTACGCACTCCTGCCACCTACATGTGTACACACGTACACACTCATCCCGCCCCCTGCATACGTGTACACACACATGCATACCCACAGCCTCATACCCACATGTCCACCCACACACACCCACACATATCCACACACACACACACACACACACACACACACACATCCACATCTCTTAAGCCTGCATTTTCAATATCAATGCTTAATGATATCTGAACACTAGAGGGACTGAGCACCGTGTACTGTTGTCTGTGCATAAGAAATCAGTTTATTACCCTTTTTCCTGTTCTGGTATGGCTGTGCCTATGCAGATCTCCAAGTAGGAAAATCCCTGTCAAACGGCCATGAGCAGTGAAGGCACAGAGTGGCTCTTTCCTTGGCCCCCGATGGAAGGGGAACAGGGCTTTGTGCTGGGGCCCTGATTTGGTTTCGCCTTAGCTTGCGCCTTTCTGTGATGCCAGCTCTCACTTGGAGCTGGCCAGCTGGCATTGCTGAAGCCCCTCCTGCTTTCTAAGTTGGGTGTTTGAGGTCCAGCCAGTTGGCCGTGGGAGCCAGAACTTCCCTGGAAAGTGTTGCCTGCACAGGGTGGGCCGGATGCAGGCTGAGGTGCTGGTAGGATCCGGAGGGCAAAAGTGGTCAGACGACCTCTCCTTACGCCTTCCATGGTGGGCCTGGTGCGCTGGGCCCTTCGTCAATAGAGGGAGGACTTGGACAGATGTCCCTGGGGCTCTGTGATGACCTTGGGGTGGTGGCCTCCACCTCTACCCAGAATGGCTGTGAGGGAAGCCAGGGTAGAGCAGGCTAAGTAGGGGCCGAAGATGACAGTCTCGGGGTCTCTGCCACGCTAATGAGGGGTGAGTGGAAAGCAAAGTGACCCCAGGCATGAGAGGCAGCTGCTTCCCATCCCAGTGCCACACTGAGCTCCCCTTACCTAGCAGAGGAGCCAGCAACCTCATGGCACCTTTGTCTCCATTTGGGGATGTGACTGCTGCCCATTACAGTCACCCTCAGGAAAGCCTGGCCTGAAGATGGTGGATTTCCAGGACTGTGTTAAAGGGAATAGGTTGAGGGGAAGGTGGGGGTCCTCAGTGTCCCTTGTGGGGGACAGGGGAGGAAGGAGTGCAAGCAGATCCCCTTCAGTGGACATCAGGGACAGCTGGGACCAGGTGAGTGGGAAGTGTGGAGGGAAGGGGCAGCTGGCACTAGGCAAGGTCTGGCTCAGGACTGGGTCCAGCCATGTGACTTGATTCTCCAAGCCACAGCCTCCCCACATGCAAAGCACGGGGGTGTTGTGCAGGATAAATACAGGGGATGGCGATGAAGATGGGGACGGGGACAGGTAACTCGGCCCCGAGGACCCTGGGAGTTCCAACCTGGGTAAGGGACTGGATCCTGCGACCTGGAACCACAAGCTGTACCCCACACAACAGCCCGAGCCCCAGAGGGCACCGCTGAGTGACAGCTGGAGCAGGCCAGTTGCCTGTTATTTTGAGGGCAAGCAATCTTATCTGCCTCACCTGTCACTGATGACCCCTGCTCTCCAGAGCTGTTTCAGCTCTAAATTAGCTGTCAGCAGACTGTGGGGGGTGGGGCAGGGGAGCAGATGAGAGGACACAGTGAGAGATGAGCACACACGCGTGCCTGTGCGTGTGTGTGTGCGCAAGCACAGACCAGCACTGCAGGGGAAGAGCTGAAAGGGGGGGCAGGGTGCCCTGGGGGGGGTGAGTGAGGTTTCTAACCCGCTGTGGGTCAAAGGATGCTCCTCTGTGCCCTAGCAAATCCCTTTGTCCCTTTCTTCCCCTGGCTGTGCCCTCTCTCCCAGGTGCCCCCACTCCACCCACCACCTCCTGGGGTGAGTGAAAGGGCAAAGGCTGCTGGATGCTGGAGATGCAGCTGATGAGCCCCAGCGGGGCTCCGCCAGGCCGCAGGAGCCAGAGCTCTGCCGTCGTTCGCCACGGGTTGAAGCAGTGACACCAACAAACCATAACCAACAGCAACGCTAAAGTGAGGTGGTAGCGGTAACAACGGAGGCAATACTTTAGCGGATGTTTTTTAAGTATTACCTCGTTTAATTGTCAAAACAAGCCTCTGAGACAGTGGGGAAAGGTTAAGCCACCTATCTAATGTCACACAGCCCAGCAGCAGGGGACTCTGGGTGAACTCAGGCAGCTCTGCTTCTCCGCGTGGCCCACTGACCCACTGTACCGTGCTGCTCATGGTAGAAGCCAGGACTGGGTGGTGGAGTGGAGTCTGGTCCTAGGGACTAGGACGCCAAGAAGAGTCCTCCCTGGTTGTGTAAGCTTGGTGGTAGATGGTGGAGTGTTTCAGGGAATCCTCTTTCCCCTGTGCTTAGATTGAGGTTTGCCATGATGGGTGCTGGAACCATACAATGGACAGACCTGGGAGCCAAGAGAGGGAGCTGAACTTTCTGAGGTCGATGGGGGGTATGGGAAGTTTGGAGATGCAAAGGGGCATTGTAGGAGGAACCTGGGGCAGAGGCCTGGCTGCCATGCACTCGTGAGCTTTGTGGACCAAGAGCGGAAGCAACCAGCAGCGTCATTAGAGATGCCAAGGTGACAGGTGTACAGCTGTGACCTTGGGAAAGTTTTCATCCAGCCTGGGCGCCTGGGCTCTTTGTCTGTAATGTGCACGTGGCTGGAATCCAGAGTCGGGGACATCTTGGATGTTCTGTGCTTCTTTAGATGACCTCAGCTAGGACAACAGGTATCAGAAGTAAAGGGCTCTGGGGAGGGCGTTCCAGACTGGCCAGATCCTGGGTTCAGGCTGAGCTCAAGGGCAGCGCGCTTGCCTAGCGAGTGTGAGGTGGTGGGTTCAACCTCAGTGGTAGTGGCTGGGGTAGTGGGGGAGTGGGCGGATCCTACAGGGTCCAGGATGACAGACAGGTAAAATTCAACCACAGTTCCAGTGAGCAGATGAAAGGAGATTTTGTGGGCAAAGTGCGGATTACGGGCTGGGGATATAGCTCAGTGGAATAAGCACTTGCCTAGCAAGCGCAGGGTCCTGAGTTCGATCCCCAGTACCGCAAAAAAAAAAGAGACCCTGCCTCAAAAAGACCAAAGTGCGGATTATGTGGCAGGTTGGGCAAACTTCCGCTTGCGGACCCCTTTCCAAATGAACAGGAGCAACACACTTGTATGGACAAGTTCCTTGACGCTAAACATTCTTTTTCTTCCTTTTTGATTTTTTGAGACAGAGTCTTGCTATGTATTCCAGGCTGGCCTTGAACTCACTATGTAGCCCAGGCTGGCATCAAACCCATGGCAATCCTCCTGCTGCAACCTCCCAAGTGCTGGGTTCACAGGTGTGCACCACCACGCCCAGGTGAGGTTAAACATTCTTGATCAAGTTATTATTGATTACTCAGTCTCTCTCTGAGGAGTGTGCCATTTCACCTTTAATCTTCAGGTTGGTTTTTGTTTGTTTGTATACCAGGAATCAACTCAAGATCTTGTGCTGGCCAGGAAGGTGCTGTGCCTCTGAGCTATATCCCCAGCCCACTCACCTTTAACTTTCACGTATGAAAGAACAACGCTTAACGCTTACGGTTTTTTTTCCTTACTGGAAATTGAACCCAGGGTCTTCGCACCGAGCTCCATCCCCAACATTGTTCACATCGCCACCTTTGGGGACAAGGTCTCCCTAAGTTGCTAAATTGCCTGGGCTGAACTTGTGGTCCTCCTGCCTCAGCCTCTCGGAGTGCTTGGGATGACGGCCGCGTGCACCACCACAGCTGGTTTAGTGTTTACAGCTTTCCACAGGGCTTCGCCGGGAGGCAGTGAACAGCTTGCTTTAGATGGGAGGAACGGGAGGGTCTAGGTTGTCTGGGCTGGAGATGTCCAGGGCTCAGTAACTCGGGAAACTGAGATCAGAGGCAGAAGGAGGGTCCTAGTAGGATAATGGGTGCTGAGGTCCCAAGAGCAGAGGCAATTCCCAAGAAAGGTCTTGGGCGGCATCGGGGGGAAGAAAGGGTGGTGGGTCTCTCATAATGCTGAAGTCAGGATATGTGTGGTTCTCCAGCCTTTTCTCCATCTTCGTGCCCTCCAACACACCCCCACAGACACAGCGCCCTATACCCAGCCGGCACACACCACCCCATTTGTCCTCTGTGACACTTACTATACCAGAACACAATCGTGTTCATCTAGTGTAAGCTCCATAAGGATAAAAGGTCCTGAGTGGTTTTGCTCATTGCTGTATTTCTAGTGTCTAGAACAGGGCTTGGCATAAAAGAGTTCAAGAAATGCTTGTGGAAGCCACAGGTGGAGGCACATGCCTGTCATTTCAGCACTTGGGAGGCTGAGGCAGGAGGATCACAAGTTTGAGTCCTGCCTGAACAGCTTAATGAGATCCTATCTTGAAGTAAAAAATAAAAAGAAAAGCCAGGTGTGGTACTTACTGCACACCTGTTGCCCCGCAGTCTGAGAGGCTGAGACAGGAAGCTTGAGCCCAGCCTGGGCATCTTAATGACTGAGCTACACTGTCTCCAAAGTAGCTCTGTGTGAAGCTCTGGGTTCAATCTCCAGTACTACAATGCATAAAAGGTTAATAAATTAAATTAAAGTAAATTAAGAGATGGGGATGCATATGTGAAGAACCTGAATTCAATCCCTGGTACTGAAGAAAAAAAAGTTTGTCTGTTGAATGAATACACGCACACGGCTGAATAAAAGGGTGATATTTCAGACCTGGTAACACTTGGGTCACAGAGAAATTTGGGGGCACCATGATCTTCCTCAAATAACTCGAGCACCTGCTGCTGAGGATGCCTGGGGAGGCTTGAGATCCGCCCCCCTGCTCAGAGGCACAGTTGTGCAGTCTGTCTAAGGCTGGATAAAAATACCCCACGACAGTGCTGCGGAGGCTGATGACTGATCCGCCTGTTGTCAGGGATGGAGTTCTAGTTCCCTTGTGTTCTTTTTTAAATTTTACTTTTTTCCAGTAAGAAAGTTGGGGTGCTCTGGGCAGGCTTGGGTCGCCAACAGGATTCTGGAGGAAGTGGTGGAGACACCCTTGCTCCCCATGTCACTGCCTTCTGCCAGCTAGGGCCTGGCCAGGAGCTCTGCTTGGACGCCAGTCCTTGACTTTGCGTTGGTAGCATGGCAAAGGCGGGGGTGGCTGGAGGCCGTTTTGGTTACCGTGCGCCTTGTGTGGGATCACCCTGATGTTAGTGGCTTAAAGATGCTGCCAGTGAAAAGGCTCCAAAGCTGGGGCTTTTGAATTACAGGTGGTGCCTCTCCTGCTGGGTCACCCCTGCCTGCCTGATCTCCCCTGGCATTGAGGCCGCTGCAGTGGCTTTGCTTCTGGTGTGATGCCATCTTCTCCCTCCTGCTCCTCCTCTATGTCCCACCCTGACCTAAGGTCCTCGCCTGCCTATCACCTCCCGGGGACACCAATCATATGGCAGTGGCCCCTCAGAGACGTTGCCATGCGCCCCAACCCAGGTCCCTCTTCATCCACCCATTCTGTCTCCTGTTACCAAGTGGCCACCCTGTGGGCCTGGGGTCTGAGCCCAGGAGAGTAAAGAACACTTGTCAAGGTGGACCAGGCAGGCTGGGACCAGGCACGACAGATGGCCACTGTGGTGACAGTACCTCCTAATTCAGGGCCTGAGGTAGTGGCAACAATAGCCACTCTGGTCTCTTGCCAAGATGCCATATGCAGCAGGCCATGCATTGGCTGTGAACTGAACAGCTGGTGGAGGGAGACAGGAGAGGCCCTGGCTCTGAGCAGACGCATGTCCCCTGGCTGCCTTCTTTCCTTTCCCCAGGTTGCCCCAGGTCCCATTTCACAGGTAAGGTCGCCAAGTTGGCAGGAGGTAAGGGCCTCTGCTGGACCCCAGGCCACACTGTCCCCTGCCCTGGGCAGCCTCCTCCAAGGCCTCCCCAGATTCTTGTTCCAAGAAGCTGCCCCCCCCCCCACAGCAAGGGGAGAACAGCACGTCAGGGAGTCCAAGTGGCTTTGAGAGGCATGAGAAATGGCATTCTTTATTCATAAATAAAAACGCAACATTACCAGAAATAGTTTATAGGACCAAAAAGTGACATCAAAAATAAAATAAGATGAAGTCATCGAAAGCAATGCAAAGCAAACCAGAAACAACGGAGAGGAAAATAACTATGTACAGTCTTCTGAGTGCCGGTCCCCCAAGGCCAGCTTTGCCACAGATAGCACAGAGGGCGAGCTGCCAGGCACAGAGCAAGTGTCACCAGCCAGGGCTCACAGGCTCCGGTAGGGCAGGGCCACAGGGAATCCCTGGCCCAAGGCTGCTGCTCCCATGGCCCAGCCTGCCTTCTTCTCGGGCAGCTCTGTCACTTGAGAGACGGTCCAGGCTGGGTTCAGGTACACATGGTGGCTCTGTGAATACCTGAGCTCAGTACTGTGGGCACTGAGTGTGCCTGGCCAGGATTCACCCCCCACAGCCATGAGGTGCCCGTGGGTCTGGTCCTTGTGACATCCGAGGTGACCACCTCCCCACTTTAGAGAGGCTGCTGACTGATGCTGTCTTTGCAGAGAACTGAGGCACTATCAGGTCTGGAACCTTGTGGGGAGCAGACAGTGTGAGTCTAAGGAAGCAAGCACCCCCCAGGCTGCCTCTCTGAGCTCGGTCCCCCCACCCCTGCTCGGCCTCTGCTGCCCATAGCCTCCCTTTAGAGGCTGGGTTTAGCGAGGTCCAAGAACAATGAGATGCTCTTCAACAGGAAGGAAGGAACCCACAGGAGGGGAGGCCACAGCACACTCGCATTCAGGGGACACCTTTGGCTGCCCTGGGGCCTGGGGCTGGTGGCAGCCAGCAAGGACATCTGTCCCACCATCTCAGAGGGTGGTCAACACCTGGGCAGGTGGATGTCTCTGAGATGGGCAGGGCCACAGGGCCATGGGAAGGGAAGGCTGAGGTCCGGGAGGGTGAGCCTGACCCCGGCCCTACCCTGCCCGCTCCTAGTGGGGGTTCTCAGCTCGAGGAGGGGCATCCAGCTCCACTCTGATAGCTCTCCATGGGGCAGTCTCACTGGGAGGGAGGCCTCGGTGGAGGGGACAGGGAGGGGCCTTGAACCTGGCAATTCCATGTTTCAGTCCAGCCTATGACTATGAGCAGAGGTTTGAGATTCCTGGGGACACCTGTCACAGGAGCACAGCAAGACCAGCACCCGCAAACCCAGAGAACAGAAGGTGGCGCGGGCCCTGGGGAAGCCACCACGCTCAGGGCGGGCCAGGCGTGGGTTTGAGGGGAGCAGCACCGCTCCTGTCGGGTTGAAAGACCAGTGTACAGAAGGAAGCCAGGACTGGAGCCTGTGCTTGGACGTTAAGCACCCAGACTCTGGCATGCTCGTCTCTCTGCCACCCTGGCCCCTCTCTGCAGGCATGAGGAGCAGGAATCCAGCAAGGGCTGGCTGTCCTGCCAGCAGCAGCTGCGGCTATGTCAAAAATAGAACGTGGAGCAGCCTGGCTGCCTGCTAGATCTGGCTTGCTTCTGGGAAGACCAGAAAGGGAAAGAGAAGAAAGAAAAGACAGAAAATCCTCCGAACCAAGCAGTTGAGAAACTGCTGTTTTCTCCCTTGCTCTGGACATTTCAAAAGGGAAAGCCAGCCTCCCATGGGCACCAGCTATGTCCCTGGATGGCTGCTGCCCTCAGAAGGGACTCACACCCTGGGACTCCTGTGGGGTGCAAGGTGGAGCGAGGGCCGTGGTGGCCCCGGCTGTCCATAAGACTCTGTGTGTGTGTGTGTGTGTGTGTGTGTGTGTGTGCGCGTGCATACCTCCCTATGCCCAGGCACCCTGGGCACCCATCCAGTCCTGGGGACACATCATGACCTGTGTACTCAGCACTGAAGATGTCATGGGGTGAGGAAGTTGACTTGGGCCACCCTCTGAGTAGACAGAGCCGTTCTGCAGCAGCGCAGAACCCTGAGGTCTGGGAAGACCCTGCAGTGTGGCCGTGGGCCAGAGAATCCCTGCCTCTGCCTTAGGTGGTGCCCTCAGGAGGCTCCTGAGGGCAGCTGGAAGGCCAGGCTCTCAGTGTCCCTTTTCCAGCACCCCACTCCAGGGCCTCTGTGTCTATGGCTTTGAAAGGAATGGTCACTGTGGCAAACACTACGAGCAGTTGAGGGGCTGCACAGTTCAGTCAGAGGTCAGACCCCACTAACTTTCCTCAGGTACTCAACGATGCGGCCCCTCTGCACCCCGACCACTTCCCACACCTCATCCCCACCCCTACACCTCCTAGACCAGAGGAGCAGTGCTCAGGTCATGAGGACAGACCAAGGCTTCTGGGCACGCATGACTTCCTTTTATTCCCAAGGCATCCTACAGTGTCCAGGGTAAGGGGGCTTGGGGACAAGACGTGGAAGGGAGCGTCCGTCCTTGGCATGGTCATTTAGACTTCAGGGCTGGCAGCCTGTTTTATGGCAGAGGGTTGCTCTTGCTTGAGCAGAGGCCAAGGTTCATGGAGCCCTTAACTGGCCCACATCCCGTGCTGGTCTTCTGGAGAGCTGGGGAATCACCGAGGTCCAGTGCTCTGTGGAGTTGCTGAGGCAGAGTCAGGGGAAGGAGGCAATGAGGTGACCCCTGCCCACCACTGGCAGCTCCTGGTCTGCACCCGGGAGGCCCGTGTTGCTGTGCAGGGGAGATGGCATGGGGGGACCTTCTGGAACAGGTTTGGCCCTGTCCCCTTGCCTCCAGGTCCCCAGTTCTGCCTCCCCCAGGCGGCCCCCCTCAGATCTCCGTGGCTATGATGTCCTCGTAGGGGATGTCAGCCCCTTCCAGGTCAATCTCAAAGGACTGCCCAGCCCCATCCCCGCGGGCCAGCTGCTGCAGTGCCTTCTCCAGGCGCTGGTTACGCTGGTACATGGCCAGGTAGCTCTGCTGCAGCTGCTTCTGGTACTGGATCACCTTCTCCTTCTCCTCCTTCCACACCAGCCGCTCGTGCTGGAAGCCTGAGGACATCTGGTCGTGGCCCTGCCGCTCCTCCTTCAGCTCAGCCCGCAGCCGCTCCAGCTCCCTTTGCAGGGCAGGGATGTCCTCGGAGAAGGTGGGCACAGCTCCCAGCCCAGGCCCCAGGGAGGCGCTCTCTCGCTGCAGGGCAGCCTGGGCCCGCAACTCCAGCAGCTCCTGCTCCAGCAGATTCACCTTCTCTCGCAGCAGCTCGGACTCATTCTTCTTGCGCTGCAGCTCATTCTCACATACCTCCAGCTCCAGGCCCTTGGTGCGCAGGGCGCCCTCCAGGTCCTGTGTCCTCAGCTCCATGCCCTCCAGCTTGCCCCGGGTGTCCTTCAGCTGTGCCTTCAGACTGAGGATCTCGCTGGCCTTGGCGTTCACCTCGGTCTGGGACTCCTTGAGCTGCTGCTTCAGGAGAGAGATCTCGCCTGACTTCTGGCACACCTGCCGGGGTGAGGACAGAGGGAGAGCCACAGGTGAGGGTCAGCCCGCGTGAAGGAGCACCTCTGAGGCCTGAAAGGATGAGGCTGCACCAGACATGGCGCTGTGGCTGCAGTCCCCAGGCATGCCGGTCTGGGCACCCCAGGAAGATCAGCCCCCTCCTTGAGGCACATTTTTGTGTGCATCTTGGTTTCTCCGTGTGTCCGCCTTACCCCTGACTCAGGGCCCCGATTTCCTCTCTGGTGAGGTTGGGCTATCTCGCGCTGTCTTGCTGTGCCTCAGTGGCACACCTGCCAACAGCGCCCTGCTGCCACCTCCCTGCCCCTGCCCCAGCGCTCATATACCTGCTGTCTACAGGACTCTGGCCAAGACACTGCAGAAGAGCAAAGGCACTGATTCAGAGCCATGAATCTCTCCGGTCTTGGCCACTTGGCCACAGAACACCAAGGCCAATCAAGCTGAGCTGCAAAGGTCATGGAAGACCTGGGCCTGGATCCTGCAGCAGGGACTCCCAGAACAAACCTGGAGGTCTCCTTTGAATTTCCTTCCTGCTCTGCTCCCAGCAAGACACTGCATAGTCTGCAGGACACTCAGCCCCACCCACGGTGCATAGCTCCCTCGTCAGAGCCCTAAATCCAATGGACCAGCTGATCATGGCCTGGGACCTCCAAGACTGTAAGCCAATTAACCTTTTCTCTTAATAAGTTGATCTTCTCAGGTATTCTGTTACAGTGACAGAAAGCGGACTAACAGGAAGCCTGCATCCGTTTCATGGGGGGAGCAGCAGAGCCTCAGTGGAGGCATGGGCTGGCTTTGAATCCTGGCTCCATTGTTTAGGATCTGGTGGTCCTAAATACATCACAACTGTGGCACTGTGGTAGGGATAGTGACTAAAATTGTCAGCTCTGGGCGCACATTGTTAGGGTCAAATCTCAGCTCTGATGCATAATACACATCAGACCTCAGGCACACTTAACCCCTTTGGGCCTCCCTGTCCTTAACTGTGAACTGAGGAACAGGAATAAGGCCTACTTCATGGTGTGGCTGCAAGAATTAGATGAACTTGGCACTTAATAAATTTTCTGCAAATTATTAGGATAAACAGTTCTATAATATATTTTGTTCCATGTATTTTTTTAAAATTTATTTTATCGTGTACCAAGACAGGTGGGGAAGAAGGTCACAGCAATGATTAACGTAGCTCCAGATTGGACAAAAAGGACAAATGCTCTGAGATGCCCCTAAGTGGCTGAGAAGCAAGAGCCAGGGTGGCATCTGGCTCACGTTCTCTGGGACAGGTGGTCAGAGTGAAGACAGCCTTCCCTTCTCACCACCCCACCTATAGAAAGGATGTTTTTCTCCTCTCCCCTGGAGACACCTATCACCTCTCTTTTCAGGACAGGAACAGGAAGCTCCAGGAACATCAGGGTCAGTCACTCCCCTTGGGCCTGGTGCTGGTCTAAGCAGACAGAACGACCCTTGTCCTTCTGCAGGTAGGACTCTAGGGTGAATGACAGTACTGCTGAACACACCCTTACCTGCCCTCCTGACCCCCTGGGGGCTATGCTGGCATCAAGGTGGGCCGGGTACAGATGCCTCATTCCAAAGCATGTCTGAGTGCGCATGTGTGTGTGCACACGTGTCTTTCCTTCCTTTCCTGTGTCTCTCAGCTCACTAACTAGAAACTGCACTTGCACTTCTGCAACTGGGGGGCCCATTTGCCCACTGGGATTTGCCACTAACAGAATCACCCTTAGGAGCAGGTGGAGTCCCTTCCCTCATAAACAACAAACCAATCTATGCGCCCCTCGGACCTGAGGGACACAGGCCCGGCTGTGCCTCTTCTGAGCCCTCCGTGAGCAGATGAGGCGAGGCAGGAGTCTGCTCATTTGCCCAGTGAGGCCTTGGGGGTCTGGGTTCTGGCCCTTCAGTCGGTGGCTTGCCTGGTAAACTCAGATCTGGGTGCCTCCGGGGTGCTGCTGGAGGCAGAAATCTCAGGAGCTAAGTGCACCCATCTTAGTTTGCAATGGAGCCCCTTGTTTGGGTCACAAAGCCTATGTGCCTGGGTAGTTTTGCTGGCACCTTCTGAGGGTAGGGACTGGCACCAGTGCCTGCTCACCACAGCTGGGACCAGGGCATGGCCTTACCTCCCACTGAGTCTCTTCCAGAGCTGGCGCAAAGTTGGTCTTTTCCCGCTCATACGACCGGAGCTTGGTCTCCAGCAGGTCTTGCTCCTTCATGAGGCTCTCAAGCTCCTGCCGCAGCTGTCGCTTCTCCTGTTGCAGCTGCAGCACTTGCAAGTGCAGGACCTGCTGTGTGCGCTGGCTCTTCTGTGATGCTGCCTGCTTCAGCTTCCCGCCACCACCCTTAGGCTCTAGGCCGTCTTGCTCATCCCTGCTGCGCCGTACCCGCTCCTCAAAGGCCTGGCTGGAGGCAAACTCCTTTTCATCGAAGCTCCGCTGCAGCTTCTGCAGCTCACCCTCCCTCTGCAGCAGCTTCTGCTCCAGCTCCTGGATGGTGCACTCGTCCGTGGAGACGGGGGAACGCACGCACGAGGCGCTCTTGTCCACCTTGGCCGCGTGCGCCAGCTTGCTGCCACCATCAGAGAATGACAGAGCCTTCAGGCTTGTCATGTTGCTGTCCTGCAGGAGGATACCCTGCATGATGTTGTGGGCCGAGCCCCCAAAACGGCTAGTGGGCCCCACAGGTGTGACCAGCGGTTCCAGCTGGTAGCTGCTGCTAGTGCTGTGTGTGGGCAGGCTGGACATGGAGTTGCGGCCGGAGTCAGATAGTGCCCCGGAGCACAGGCCCGGCTTCGCCTCCTGATCCTTGGGCTTGTCTGGAGGGATCGGGTGCAGCTGGTGGCTGGCACTCTCAGGGGAGGAGTGCAGGACAGCTCCTGACCGCGGCAGCACCGGCTTGAAGGCTGTGGGTCTCACTGGGCCCTTCTCTGAGCCCTGGGGAGGTAAAGAACCATACTGACCCCAAGTGTCACCCCTCCATATTCACCCCACCCCTACACTGGTATGTGCCGGCCTTGAGTGCCAACCTGAGCCCAGAGCCCACACTGCAGCCTTGCTCAGCAGCCTTGGCACACTTCCCCCTCCCAGAGGGAGAACCCTGTACCCAGGAAATATCCTTAATGGTGGTTGGGCACTGCCTCAGCCTGTGCCAACCTCCTGAGAAGACAAATATTACAATTTTCATGGGCTGGGAGAGCTGCAGTGGGGCTCCTCCTCTGGTGCCCATGTGGTAGGGTGCAGGTAGGACGAGCTCAAGTGACCCTTCTATAGATCAGTACCTTTTTCCCTGTCACGGCCTCTTTCATCATGCCTGGAGCCAGAAAACTAAGCATGGCCTCCTCCCAGGAACAGAGGATCATTGGAGATAACCATTCTTTTGTATGTGTGTGTGGAACTAGGAATTGAACCAGGGTCTCCTACTGATCGACATGCCCAGCCAGCCCTTTTTATTTTCTGAGTCTTGCTTGGTTACCGTGGGTAGGCTTAAATTTGGAATCCTCCTGTCTCAGCCTCCCAGAATGCTACAATCACAGGTGCACATCATCATGCCCAGCTAACTATCCTTTTTTGTAAACTTGTAATTTCCATTGTTAAAGTACTTTGCAATTTATAAGCCCTTTATCTGGAAGGCTAGAAGTTTGTGCCTATGGTGGTGCATGCCTGTTATCCTAGCACTTGGGAGGCCAAGGCATTCAGCTTGTGACACTGAGCCCAGCATGGACTACAAAGCAAGACATTATTCCTGCAAAGCAAAAAAAAAGTAAAAGAAAAAACAAAAGTAAAACTGTAAGCTCTATGCAAACACAGTAGGCCCTTCGCTGGTACAGGCTGAGCATTCCTAGTCCAGAAATCCTAACTCTGAAATGCTCCATAGTCCAAAACGTTTTTGAGCTCTGACATGATGCTAGAAGTGAAAAATGTCATATTATGAAATTTTGTTTTGCCGGGCATAGTGGTGTACACCTGGAATCCCA
Organism: Dinomys branickii; assembly: GCA_004027595.1. Classification (NCBI taxonomy): domain Eukaryota; kingdom Metazoa; phylum Chordata; class Mammalia; order Rodentia; family Dinomyidae; genus Dinomys; species Dinomys branickii. The sequence continues at coordinate 79,074 of PVLD010006153.1, read as the reverse complement.
GCACTCGGCAGACTAATGCAGGAGGATCATTATGAGTTCCAGGCCACCCTGGGTTACAAAGTGAGCTCAAGCCCAGCCTGAACTCCATAGCGAGACCCTGTCTCAAAAAGACAGGAAAAAAAAAGAAATTTTGTTTTGTGCACAAACTATTAAAAACATTGTATAAAATTATCCTCAGGATGTATGATAAGGTGTAAAGGAAACAAATGAATTCCCTGTTTAGCCTAATCCCAAATTAACTCATTATGTATAGGCAGATATCCCAAAATCCAGCCAAGCAGGGTGGCAAGACAGGCTGAATACTAGGGAGGCTGAGGCAGGAGAATTGCCAATGCCAACCCAGCCTGGGCAATTTAATGAGGCCCTGTCTCAAAAATATAAAGGGCTGGAGATGTAGTAGTTCTCAGGTAAGTACACCTGGATTCGATCCGCAGTGCCACACAGACACACGCCCAAACCCCAAACCCAAAACAATCTGAATTCTGGGTCCAAAGGACTTTGGATTATCAAAGCCTGATGTCCCCTGATGGGACTCATGAGTGCTTGAGCTGCTGTGAGGGCTGGATTTCTAAGCACCCTGGACTTTGGACTCTTTTCCCAAACGCTTGATGATGATAACAAAATCCCATCCCTTATTCAACCAAGGACACCACACCTGGCTGACCAGCACTCAGGCAGCAAAGAAGCGCACACAAGTCTCTAAGGCAGAGGCTGCCAACTCCCCTCACAAGCTCAGGTCGCCACTGTCCCCTCCTTGCCTCCTCCTGGCCCTCTCCTATCTACCCACCCTTGCCGAACCCCCTGCTCACCATGTCCAGCTGGTTGGAGAAGGGCATGAGCTTGGGTGGTGTAGATGGGTCAAAGTCCACCCCGGCCGGGCCCCCCACGTCCCCACTAGACAGTGCGGTGTAGTCTGGGCGGTGGGAGCCCCGGGCCTTCTGGCTGACCTTGATGTAGAAGAAGTCTTCACTTTTGCCCATTTTGGAGCTGGACTTGCTGTGACCAGAGTCCTGGGAGAAGCCGAACCTCAGCAGCCCGTCCGAGTAACGGTTGAGTTTCTTGAGGTGGGACGACTTGCGCAGCTTGTACTGCGAGGCCCGGCAGTGCTTGCTGTGGAAGCCATGGCCGGAGATGAGGCTGCTGACACTGCCCATGGCGACAATGACTCAGGGACCAAGACGCAGGAGCCTGGGGTGGCTGTGGCAGAGACGGGCAGGCCTGACTTTGCAAGGGGCCTGTGGTCATAGCAAATCCCTCATGGAGCACAGATAGCCATTGACCTGGAAGGAGGCAGAGGACAGAGGTCAGCCTGGGCAGGGTGAGGCTGTGCACAGCCCACATGGTGACTTCCAAAGTGCTCCTCTGCCTGCTGGGACTGGACATGCACATCAGGAACCAGCTCTGTCACTGCAATCCAGCTCCCCATTCTCCACCACGAAGTGCCTGCTCAGGACCAGGTGCCATTCCATGCCCTGGGCATCTGAGACCTGCACTCCTGAGGCCATCTACACATCCCTGCGGCCTGCATCAGACCATACAGAGCATGATGGGTAGGAGAGAATGCTTTGAGGTGCTCATCTGGTTCAGGGAGTGTTGTGCTTTGGGTGTGTCTCTGGAATTTAATTTCCAAAGTCATTAACGTTAATGGTATTTGAAGGAGAAGCATTATAAGTTAGTTAAGATTCAATGAGGCCCTGAGAGAAGGGGGCACTTTATAAGGAAAGGAAGATCACTAAAGGATGCCCCACAGCACCTCCACAGGCAGCAGCGACCCCACCAACGAGAAAGACCTCACCAGATGTGGCAGCCTGGTTGTAAAAGTCCCAGCCTTCAGGCTCGTGAGCCCAACAAACCTGTACTGTTTATGAATTATGCAGCCTAGGGTATTCTGTTAGAGCAACGGAGCACAGATTCAGACAAGGAGTGTTAGGGTGACTTTTTGAGAGATCTCAAAAAAAAAAAGCAAAACGGAGGCAAGCCATGTGGGAATCCAGGAGACAGAGCTCACCAGGAGAAACTCAATCCCCCAAGCCCTGAGTCCCTGAGGCAGAGCACGCTTGGCTAGGTGACACCAGCCTGGGGATCAGTGGGGCTGGAAAAGGAGTCATGAAGAAGGCAGCATGGGCCGAGGTGGCTGCAAAAGCTTGGGCTCGACTCTGGCCGGAAGGAGGAGTCCCCCACGGTTCTAAGCAACTGACACTATATTGGACAATGGGGCAGGGGACAGGGACACTGGGCAGGTTTCTCCAGCTGCAGGGGGAGAAAGAGGCTACTGAAGGGCTGGGGTGGAACTGGTGGCCCAGTTAAGTGAGTGACCAAGACACCCCCTTGCATGGCAACTGTGATAGGCATGGATTAAATTTTAGATGTAATTTTAAGGTTGAGCTGTAGGATTTGCTAAAGGACTAGACATAAGGCAGTGGAAGAAATAAGTTAAGGATGTCCCTAACAATAGAAAAATTAAAGAAAAAAGCCAAGCAAAGCAAAAAAATAACCTAATATCCACATGGCATCAATCAGAAGTAGTAAGATATCATTCCCTGAGATATGGACAACTACAAGTGGGATTGGTGTAGGGCGAGCTGGGATGGAGAGTAGGGGTTGGGTTTGACTTAAGATGTCAAGCTGGCAAAGCCTGATAGGTGTCCAAGGAGTGCCTGGGAGTAGGCAGTAGGGGGTGGGGGAGGTGCTGGAGCTGCAGATCTGCATGCACAGGATGCCAGTCTGCAGAAGCCAGCTGGGAGACTCGTCGCTGTCACTATAGAACAAGTGCAGGAAGACAAGAGAAACTGTAGGACCAGCCGTGGAGCAACACCAGAAGGTCAGAAAGGTGACAGAGGACCGAAGAGGAGGTGCACAGACGGCCCTGATGGTGGGGTGGAGAGTGAAGGAAGGCAGGAAAAGAGATTTTTGCATAAGGACAGTGTTCGTTGCTGTTTAAGATGACAACTGATTGTTGATCAATGGATGTGGCCACAGGGAGGTCCCTGGCGACCTCGGCAAGATGTGTTTTGGTGGAGTGCTGGGAAGAAAGGCTGTACCAGAGAGGCTTCTGGAGAGAAAGGAGGAGGGACTATGGCCTTTGCTGTTGAGAAGTACGTGATGGGCTTGGGTGGGTTCTCATTCCACCACTGCCAGTTGTGATACGGGAGGTTAAGATATTGGACATCTTTCACCTCCGGTTTTGCAAACTAGTTCTAAGAGCACTTAACAATTTTTAGAAAATAGGGTCTCCTCCTATGGTCAGTGCTTAAAACACTAACAGTCACCTCATCCGTCCCAGGGAGGAGTTAAGTCATGATGTGTGATGTGCACACCAAACATGCGTGGGTGGGGTTTAGGAGCACCTCTGTGCAAAGCTAGGTTTCCACAGCTAGGAAGGCAGGTGAGTGAGACAGAAGAGGGCGAAATTTCCCAGTCGCAAAACCAGTGCACCAGTGAAAGGGAAAACAACTACCAGTTAAAAAAGAATAAGAGATGCGAAAGGAACCTGTGCTGCCTGTTCTTCTCTAAGTTATCCTGTTGTCCTTCAGAGGGCCAAAGAAGCCCCCGGTGGGTCCTGGGGGGCAGCATCACAAGCTGAGAGCCAGAGCCTCTTAGACTGTCACCACCTCGCCCCAAACTTGCTCAGTTACACTGAAGAATAAAGAGATTGCCTTACGAGTAAGTGTGATCCCCACTCCATTTGCACAAGCATGACCCAAACCAAACTTGGTCGCGTACGTTTAATTATGTTTTTGAGTGTGTGAAAAACCTTTATGAAATTAATGTCATGTTAAGACTTAAGGAAACACAGCAAAGCCTACTGCCTAGAAGCACTAGGTGAACCGTATGAAATAGTGCCACAAGGTGAGGGCTCCTATGCTTACCAAGTGCATAACAGACAACAGGCACACAGGAAGTGGTGGGTGTTTCCCCTGGCGCCTAGTTTTTCTATTCTTTCTTTTTTGCATGGTCCTAGGGATAGAACCAAGCGCCTTCACATGGAGCTACATGCCCAACCCTTTTTAAATTTGAGACAGGGTCTTGCTAAGTCACCAAGTGGCCCAGGCTGTACTCAAACTTGTGTTCTTCCTGGCTCAGCCTCCCAGGGTGCTGGGATTATAGATATGTGTCCCTCTGCCCAGCGGGTGTAGCTGCCACCATTCCCCATCCCTATGTGATCTTCAATCCCACGGTGCATTGGCCAGGGCCAGTCCTCTGCGCCAAAGCAGCTTTCCAGGGTTGCATTACTGCACTGCACTTCCTAGGAACACATAGCTCCTCTGCCAGCCTCAGAGCGGGCGCAGACAAACACGTTCTTCTTCTACTCAGGTCACTGATTGCTAACTCCTAGAACGTGAAATTCCTTGTGGGGAAGCAGCTCTCAGCCAAAAGCCTCTCCCGGACACCCTTCATTGTATCACCAGGACCCCCTCTTGTGAGCACTACCCATACACAGGCTGGGCCACTGGCTATGGTGCCAGTCAGATTTCAGTGTAAAAATCAATCTCTCTGTTTCTTCATTGCAAAATGGAAACATTCGCTCTTACATGGGACCAGTAAGGAGATGAAACACATGAACAGAAATAAAGAGGGTTGCTCAGGAAGGCTACATCCTCTACAATGTGTGTGTGACAAACATAAGAGTAGACACATGTCAGAGGGCCCATGACATAGATGGGGCATACCTGAGATATCAGACAGACACGCCATTAGAGCTTGCACCTGGGATGCTGCCCAAAATTCATGAGCTGAAGGTCTGGTCCCAAATGGGTGCCATTGCTGGGAGGTGCCAGAAACTTTAGGTGCTGGAGCCTAGCTGGAGAAGCGGGCCGCCCGGGAGGGCACAGCTTTGAAGGGCACAACTTGCCCTTAGCTCACACGCTCCTGCTCTTTCTCTGCTTCTTGGTCACCATGAGCTGAGGCGCCTCGCTCTGCCACCATGGATTGCCATAACGTATCCCCCAAATCCTCCAAGCCAGGCAACCATGAACAGTGGGTCATCAGTCCTTGCTCCTTCAGACTGACTTTCTCAGGTGTTTGGTGGCAGCAACAGAAAGCTAACACACATGCTAAAGGAATCTGTTTGTAGGTCTGTGGCTTCACTGCCATCTCTTCTCAGGTGACCTGCAAGAGCACCCACAGGAGCCTTTCCCCACCAGCTCGTCACACTCACCAGAGTGTGCAGAAGAAAAGCCTTAGGTCCCTCGCAGCTCTCAGCATAAAACAGACTCCTCCCCACACCCTGCGAGGCCCGAGCCAGTGGGGCTTGCTCCCTGGGTCTTGCTCACTGCTGTGCCGGGTCTTCCTTGCTCCGTCTACTCTGCTGCCGCACTTGCTGATACACAAAGCACTCCCCCACCCACCGAGAGTGTTTGCACCTGCTGCTGTCCTGCCTTTTTCCTTGACTCTTTCTTCTTCTTCCTTCTCTCCTCCAGCCTTACTTCCCTACCAAGCTGGCTTTCACTGGATACCACAGAAAAACCCAAGCTCCTCCACTACCTCCTATTACACGGGGATTGTTCACTGTGTGTATCTCCACCAGAATACGAGCTTGGTGATAGCAAAGACTTTGCGTCTATAGCTACTAAAACAAAAACAAGTAAGACCAGACACCAACTGAGAGAGGTTCATTGCCAAGACCCCACTCAACTGACCAGCAACCAACAAGGGATTTGAACCCAGACCCAAATGCTACCCTCTGCATGCTCTAGTACACTGCTGGGAAGATAAGCTTGGAGATGTTTGGTTTCCTGTCCCACAGAATAAAGCAAGTCTCCAGGGTTGCAGGAGAGAAAGCGTAGAGGAAAAATCAAAGTCTGCTACCCCCAGCCATTACTGCATTTCCTTTGCAGACAAATGCCAGTGAGGCTCTGGGTCCCCATAAGCTCCGCCATTATCCTGAGCAGCAGTGGGGGGACTCAGCCTGCACAGGGTCTGTGCTGGGAGCTCAGGGATTGGGACAGAGATGACCAAGGGAGTTGAGAGTAAAGGACAAGAATAGGAGACAGGTGGCTCAAGGACGGCAGCTTCTGGCCCCCTGGAGAGCAGTCCTGTCTCTTTCCCCCAGATACCTGTGAGCCACCCCCAAGTCTTGACACGCAGAGCTGCTATGTGTTTACTCTGGGGTTCCCTGAAGTTACGCTAGACACCTTTAAGTGTCTAGACTTGTTCACGGTGAACTTGGAGAAAGCTTTAAAGAAATCTTGGCTGTGACCCAGCCTGGCTCCTAAGCCTAAATCTTCTCATCAATCCCAGCCAACAGCTGTCTCTGCCCCCTGTAGGGGCAGGGTGAGGAGGCACATCTTAAATCCTGGGAAGCCAATCCCCATGGACGAGGGGTAAAGTCAGCCACTGTGCAGATCTCAGAGATGCCGGAGCAGCGGGAGAGGAGGAGGGGAGGAGGACAGGGAGGGCCGCTCACAGGGAGCGCAGCAGAGCAGCCCCTGCACCAGCTCCTCCTGAGGCCACAGACACTCCGTGTGGGGAGAAGAGGAAGTCTCTGGCTTCCCAGCTGCACGGCTTGGAACCTCACCCCGGGGAATTCAGACGCAGGCTTGAACCTTCTCCCAGGCCCACGCTGCAGTAAGAAGCCTCTATCCCAGGACCGGAAATGGCTTTCGAGTGGCTCCTGGTCCCATCCTCTTTGTCAGAACCCTGCGCACACGCTCCATTCTGCACTCGCCTCCCCAGAAGAAACCAGGGCTCAGTATGTACAACACACTCATCATCCCTCCCACAGCATGGGAGGAGCAGCACGGGGTGGCCAAAGGGTCTGTCCGGACGCTGCGTTCTGGGGTCCTGGTGGCGATGGAGTTGCACTGGACACAGAGGGCACAGACTTGATCTCTCCTCTGCCTGTGCAGAGCCTGTGTCTTCTCTGGTCTATTTCCAAGCATGACATGGATTCATTTCAGCTTTTGAATTTGTGAGAGCTCCTGAGAATTAAACGAGACATATCCATGCCCTCCTCAGAAGAACGTACCCTTCCAACACTTTGGTTGCAACTTCTGAGGGCTCCGGCCCTGATGCCCGCCCTTCCACACCAAGTTGGAGTAATGTGAACATATGCTCCTCTGGGGAATCCAAAGCGGACTCTAGGGAACGGAAGGTTACTGACCTGACTTTAAACCACTCCCTGCTTCTCTGTGCCCGGAGAGACGGCAGAGAGGACAGGAAGTGAAAGCAAAGGCAAGGAGTGGTGTGGCCTCAGGCCCCAGCACTCCGACTCCCACACTAAGTACAGCCACCCTAGTTCCCCAGATGCCAGCAGCTCTGAGATAAATGTCCAAGGGGGCCCCACCAGTCAGGCTGGGAGGTCACCGGCGAGGTGAGCAGGGATCAGGGCACAGCAACTCTTCCTGGTTCACCCGGGGTCCAACACTCCACTACCACACCTTCCTTGTTGTGTTTACTTTTGAAAATTTTTAACTTAATTTTAGTATTGGGGATTGAATCCAAGGCTTTAACACTGAGCTACATTCCTGTCCCTTTTTCTGTATTTTGAGACAGGGTCTTCCTAACTTGTACAGGATAGTCTTGAAGTTGTCATCTTCCTGCCTCAGTTTCCCAGAGTGCTGGGGTTACAGTTGTGCACCACCACTTCCAGTTTAACAAAGCTTTTAAAAGCTGAAATACTTACATAAATATATATATTAAAAAAACACCCAGCTCCTTATGCAGAATTGACAATCATTCAACTGTGATACTGGCTTCAGATATAAAACATGTCAGTCAAAATCCCCATTCTCTGCTTCCCCAGCTCCCACCCCAGTTGCTTTCCCTGGGGGGAACACTGTTATAAATTTGGTGGGGACATTTTGGGGTCATAAAACATTTTAATGTGCCCTATATGACCACTATATATTTCTTTTTTCTTAACTTTACACAGATGGTACTGCACTGTATGCATCAGTCTATATCCCTGAACGCTTTACTCAGTCTCTTAATTTACGTTTGGGACCTGCTCACATGGGCAGGGGTAGCACTAGTTGCTAGGCGATACCCTGAAGCACCACCCCACCCTGCCCAGATCTTTCCATTGTGTGGGTAAACCTCTCCTGTATAGGGTTACTTGTCCACACATTTGGGAATTGTTCTCAGATTTATTTTGTTGGGATCTTAGAAGCTGTCTAGTTTTTAAAGCTCTTTCCCTTAAATCAAAATCCCCCAAGAGAGCTGGTGTCTGAGCCAGCATCAAAGGAAGGTAGGGAAGTAGGCTAGAGAGACCCTAAATCACAATTCCTCTGTCACCTGGGCATGGGAAGAGGCCAGCTGGTGTCATTACTCTTGAGATGCCACTGACAGAGTGGAGCGGGGGTGCTTGTGGGGAGCACGGGGCACAGTGGAGGTGAAGGAGCTTTGGCTGTGCAGAGAAGTTGGCCTCTGCAGGTGACAGAGCAGCGCCCCTCTCCACAGCAGCCTTGATGCAGATGGCAGCATCGCCTGTGGCACACTGTGCCATAACACAGGAGCCAGGTGGGGCTGTGGGCACCCTTTGCCCAACTCCTTCACTATAAAGGGGCTGTGTTGAGGTCCACAGTGAGGAAAAGACTTCCTCAGGCCATAGCTCAAATGCCAAACCGGCCACTGGCATTCTATGTAGTGACCAGTAAGACAGGGCCAACTGGGTTCCATCCCTGGACAGAGGAGAGAACACTACCTGCTACAGTGGCACCTGAGCCCTGTGTGGAAGCGGGGCTGTGTGTGCACAGCTAATACAAATGATGTTCCATCCCACTAGGCTTGTGGTGCTGCTTCAATCCGTGAACACTGTCTTGGGGGTCTGAGAAGCCCAGCAGGCATAGGAAGCTGCTGCATGTAGCCCAGGGTGGGAGGGCTGCTCTGCCTCCAGGAAAGGCTAAGGGCTACTGGGAGAGATGGGCATGGCCAGCCCAGGAGAGCTTCTAATCTTGGCCATGGAGCCACACCCAACCACTTTACTCAGTTCTATCTGTGGAACTTGGAGGACTTCACCTTCATCTCCACCCATGCACACGGTCCCTTGGGCAGACCAAGGGGCAAGCACCAAACCTAGCTCTGGGAAGACCAGGATAAGACTCTCATGTGCTTGAATCTGATCCTGCAGCCTCAGCTTCCTCTCTACAAGAAGAAGTAGCCCACTTCCCACCTTGACTCTCCTCTCCCTATTCTGAACTGATGACAGGAAGCTCACTCCGGACCCACCGTTGCCTCCCAGTGCTCAGCTCACTTGATCTGGCTTTTGCATGACTTTTCAAGGTGACAGCTCATCTCCCCAGTTATCTTTCACCTTCTTGGAAGATGGAGATGGAACTAAGCCTTCTTTGTATCACACACACCATTGAGCAAGTGCTAAGAACATAACAGCTGCTCAATAAATAGTCTTAATTAATCAGCTCCCAGGGAAGCACAGGGACCGCTGATATAGGTCCCAGATGGCAAGGTGAGGCATGAGGGAGGACATGTGACTTATACTGGTCTCTCAACAGACACACACTGAAGCTAAGCGTACAAAAGCCAAGCCTGGTTTCTAACCAAGCTTTCGTGACTTAAGACTTTCCCAGGATGTGTCTGAGAGATAGGACGGGCACATTCACCAAAATCAGTGGGGCATAGGCAGAAGCACTAATCCAGCTGAAGGCACGGGATGCTCAGGAGTTTGCCTGGTCAGAGTTGGTCCCTCTCTATCCCCAGCATCTGAGTGGTTTTATATTTTTCTTTCCATCAAGGAGGGGAAAGTTCTAGCCGTGTCCTCTGCCCCCTTTCTCGGACACTCTGGTAGGAGATGCTACTTGGGTCACCCTGTTTGTGGCACTATGCTTTCACTCGACCCTCTCCCTCTGTGGCTCCAGAGTGCCCGGGTGTGCAGAGCTGCTGTTCTGCCCAAAGACCGTACAACAGATGGAGGATGGGTGGAGGGAAGCTAGGCTGGGCAGGAGTCGGAGAACTAGCAAGAGCGAATTCTGGTTCTCCCTCTCTCCAGCTTGGGACTTATTTCCCTTCCTGAGCCTGTTCCCGCTGCTTGTAGCTGGGAGGTCGTAAGTCACTGGGAGGGAACCTGGAAGAACACAGGTTGAAAGGCCTATTTTGTCCCATGGCCCGAGGTCCGACCTCTGAGCGCCTCTACTTCCTTAAGTGCCAGATAAGCACAACCAATACAACACAGAGCCACTGTGGGCTTAAATGAAATCAGATGTTATCAAAATGCTTCCCTGCTCTAAGGGCAGGACACGCAAATGTCAGCCAAGCCTGCTGAAATGACCAAGCAGCAGGAAAGAGGCTAGAACTTGCTCTTCACACATCAAGTTAAAAGCACTCATGGGTTTGCAGGTTATTCAGGAAAAGACCCCCGATCCCACGCCCACACCCACCTCTCCGGGGCTCAGAGGGTACAGCGCCTGCAGACCTTCTCCCCAGGCAGACCTGCCTCTCTGCTTCCAGCAAGACCAGGACGGCAGCTGCAGGGATGTGAGAGCAGCCCCAACGTGCCTGCCAGCTGGGGCTGGGGGCTCGGCCGGCCGCACCAGACTGGTGGGCGGGCCCCCAGCCAGCTCCTGGCAGAGGTCTCTCTGTGCCTGAATGGGGCACGTGCCGCGGGCTAATAGAGTCCCCTTTTATGACTCCCCCCACGCCCTCCCCCCAGTCCTTACTTAGCCAGATTCAGCTTTCCTTATCTGCAGTTCCTCCCCGAGAGTTTGTGTTCACCGTCCTTGACCCCTCCTCCGAGTGCTGCTCTAGATGTGGGGTCAGGGCCGGGGCAGGGGTGAGCCTTGCAGCTAGTTAATCATCTCGGCCCAGTCTGCAAGCCATGTGCAGCGCTCAATGCACATTTTCTGAGTGAATGGGTGAATGAAGAGGCAAGAATGGAGGAGGAAGGGGGGGCGCGTGGGCGGCCGCGCAGAGGTTGAGGTGCCGAGGTGCTAAGGGGGAGCAGGTTGCTGGTGGGTTGGGAGCCGGCCCACGCCGAACTCAATTAAGAGCACTTGGATTCGGAAGAAAAGCAGAAAGTGAAAGGGCAATCACTGGCAGGCTGAGTCATTCCACCGGGCGAATAATCGGAAGCAATTCCGCTTCCCACTGCTCAGGGAAGAATCAAAAGCCACTCTGCCTGGCAGCCTTTGTGCGCAGGCTGTCAGCGCTCAGCTTACCAGTGGGCAGCTTGTGTTTCAGCAGCGCTGACTGACAGTTCTCCCCAGGAATAAGATTACCCACCAAGGCCGGCCTGCCCTTCCCCCTTCCAAAAATAAAGCCCCAGTTACACGCAGAGCTCATGCAGATGGAACCTGCTGTGTGAGTGCAGGTGACACCTACATGCAAGAGCAGAAGGCGGCCTCATGCACATTCATGACTTGGGCACCGGCCTTGCGATCTGGACAGCAGGAACGGCCAAGGGAAGAACTGTGACTTAAACTGGGCGTGGTGGCGTATGTCTGCGACCCCAGGACTCTGGGAGGCTGACGCAGAAGGATCCAAAGTTCCAAATCCAGCCCGGACAACTTAGCAAGACCCTGACTCACAATAAAAAATAATAAAAAGGTGGGATTGTAGCTCAGAGTGAAGTTCTCGGGTTCTATCCTCAGTAGCACAATGAACAAAGACAACGACTCAGACCTTCAGTGAGGAAGTCGGTGAGATCTTCAGAGGAGGTCTGGGCATCTGGCTGGACTCCTCCTCTCACCTGGACAGACACAAGGAGCCCAGGAGCAGCTGGAGCTAGGACGTTGGGGCCAGATGGTTTCCCCCCTGCCAGCCAATCCCTGCCCGCCCTGCAGTAAAGGGTAAGGGGGCTCCTCCTGGAAGGTGAAGATTCACACCTGACGTCAGGTGAAGAAGCACCACAACCAGCAGGGTCTTGGGCAGGACAATGACACAGGTTTTTCGCTTACTTACCAATTTTATAGTTCCCTAAAGTATTCTGAGGTCAAGTTCAGCTTCACTTGGGAAAGACCTGTGAAAAACATGCTGTGCCAGCCTCAGGCTTGGGAGGAGAGGGTGGTGACATACTGCTAGCTCTGTGACATGCCTACTCCAGGTACCCAAAGTTAGTAGGTACCTAGTTAGTGTTTAGCAAGCCAGACCACCTTCACTTGGAGCGGAGACGTCTCAGATTCTCTGAGGTCTCTGACTGAGGAATGGCTCTGTGGCTGGCCCCCTCTCCCCCAAATGCTGAGTCTCATTCACTTGTCCCCAGGTCTGTACCACAGTCCTCTTTGATGTCACGCACACAGAGGAAATACACCAGCTGAGCCAACTCACACTGCAGTTCACCCCAACAGCGAGAGGCAGGGACATGCCAGGGTGCTCCTCACTAAGCGCACCCTTTGAACATAGAGGGTACTGGCGTCCATCAATGGCCCCATGCAAGCAGCCACCTCCTCAGTCCACCTGTCCCCAAGGTCTGCCTGGTGGGCAGGGGTAGGAGACCTTAGAGGTCAGCAGGAGGAGAGAGAACTTGGTCCATGCGGTACTCTAGGAGGCCACACAGGCCGAAGAGCCTCGGTGACTCGCACCAGGCCACACTACAAGGCAGGAGCGGAGCTGGGGCTCTTCCCTGGCACTTCCCACTCACCTCTTCTATAACAGTGGACAGGGAGGAGGAAGCTGGTGGGTGAGAACATCTCTCTCTGCTAAGTCTCCACTTTAAAAATGCTCAAATCAAACCAAAGAGGAAACCAAGTGTCCACCCGCACGCACCACACCGCCTGAGACAATCCCAGCCATGAACGGGGACTGCGGCCAGGTGATGGGGGTGTCTTTCCATAAAAAATCTGGGGAAAATCGGAGCTCTTGGAAGTATGGTTGGTGCTAGGATGTGGCAAGGGATGGAGGGAGAAAGAAGCAGAAAGCTCTCTGCCACCCACCAGAGCCCAGGCGGAACTCTGCTTTGGGCAGGGCTGAGCTAGCAGCTTTCCAGCATGTGGGCAGAGCCGGGGTGGGGAGGGGTGGGTGAAGACACAGGTGCTTTTGGAGGGAAGCTCCCTGCTGCCCCGCTTGCTCTGCCTCATCTTCACCCCAGCCTGGGTCTACCTTCACCTCCACTGAGAGAAACAGAGAGAGAGGCTGAGCGCTGTGTGTGTGTGTGTGTGTGTGTGTGTGTGTGTGTGTATGTTGTGTGTATGTGTGTGCGTGCGCTCGCGCCTGGGTCCACCTTCACCTCCACTGAGAGACAGAGAGAGAGGCTGAGCGCTGTGTGTGTGTGTGTGTGTGTGTGTGTTGCGTGGTAGGGACCTGGTCTGGGGAAGAACTGGCAGAAGGCACAACTCAAAACACTACTGTGAGCCCTGGAAACGACCTAGGCTGGTGGCTTTGCTCCTGGTGTCCCCCGCACTCCTGAGTGCGTGTTCCTGTGCTTTGTGCTGGGCCCATCCATTGGGAGTCTGTGCAACTCAGTATGCTGGGCCGGTCCCGGAGCCTCCACCTGTCCTGCTTCAACTTCTCTTGGTGTCACCTGATGTGTCCGACTGGGGAGTGTGATGTCCACGTCACCTCTCCCTGCTTTCTCACCCTGCCTCCTCCTCCAGGGCTGGCTCCAGTGCTGAACCAGAGCTTCGATTCAGTAGAGGGCTGAGCCCCTGCTGTGCATCCAGTAACCTCCCCGAAGCCCTCATCCCAGCCCACTGTCCCCGCCCTTCAGACACGGAGCCAGTTAACCTCTTCAGAAGGTATAGGCCACACAGGGTGGCCCCCAGCTGTCACCTAAGCCTCCAATTCTGCCCCCTCTCTGTGAGCCATCTTGGCCTGGCTTACTACCTGGCAGGGCCAGAGGTACACGGAGAGTGTCTGAACAGCCATGCGGAGGGCCTGGACCCGACGGTCTCTCAAGCGCACTCTTCATCACTCCTGGACCTTTGGCACTTCCCGCCCAGGGACACTCCACTGTCATGCCTCCCATGCCATCATCCCGGCCTCTCAGGAAGTTTCCACCGCCCTTCCCATGGCAAGGATGGCCTCTAGGGCCCACTGCAGCCACTGGCACAGGGGCTGGGGCAGGTGGAGAAGCCCCTCCCAATCCCCCTGGCCTTTTCCCACTGTGTCAAACAAATCAAGTCCACAACTACAAACCTCCACTGCCTGGGGTCTATGGAAGGGGGAGGCACAGAGGGGCTACTGCTGGCTGGCTCAGGGCCAAGGGTTGTGATACTGATGAAGCTTGGGAACTGCTGTTCCGGCATTTTGTCCAAACCTTGAGGACTATGCAGATCACAGCCTGACCTGAATTATCCTTATAAGTTCCTGGAGGGCAGGGATCTTGTCTTCTGTTCTCAGAAATGCTGAGGAAGCCTTGTGAATCTGAGCTGGCGGCACATTCTAAATATATCTCATCAGGGTATGTCCTCACTTCCTGTTCTCCCGACCCTTTCAACCTTCCCGGCTATCCAGGCCCTGGGTAGAAAACCGGGAGCAAATCTCAGCTGCCCTCAGTGCAAAAAGAAAATCCTCTCCTTTTTTCACCCATCCTTCTATCCTTCCTTCCTTCCTTCCTTCCTTCCTTCCTTCCTTCCTTCCTTCCTTCCTTCCTTCCTTCTTCCCTCCCTCCCTCCCTCCCTCCCTCACCTCCCCCCTCCTTTCCTTGCTTCCTCTCTCCCTTCCTTTCTTTTTTCCCTCCCTCCCTCCTCCCTCCCTCCCTCTTCCTCCCCAGCCATCAGTCTGGGGCTCATGAAATTGGACGTGAGGGTAGAGTAGGTGCTGAGGACACTTCTGGTGGCAGGAAGCCCCAGACATGTTCCAGAATTTGGATGGGAAGGAGGTGGAAAATATTGTTGCTGCTTCAGTAACATTGCAGACACTAAAAATCTTTGAGGAGGTGGATGTGGGGACTTGGGCCTGCAGTTCTAGCAGTCTGGGAGGCAAGAGGATCGCAAGTTCAAGCCCAGCCTGGGCAGGTTGAAGAAATGGTTGGGTGTGTAACTCAGTGTGAAATCCCTGGGTTCAATCTCCAGTATCAGTAGAACCCAAAAACAAACAAAAAATCTTTTGAGATGCTTTTTGGGCTGAGCTGTCCTCTCAAGGTGAGAAATCAAAACTCTGAGCCCCTTGCACACAAACCCCTTCAAGGCCACCCTGAGCAGCCTGCCTATTGTAAGCTGTGACACAGTCAGACAGAAGAGAGCACAGGGCATAAGAACGCCCCTCAGCACCACCCCTCTTCCCTGTACTGGGTATGGAGCTCTCTCCCAGGAGCATAGGAAGGTGCAGGTGACTGAGGCCAATGGGATACACATGCAGTGTGAACATGGTCCTGGTTCTCTGTGTACAACCAGGACCACTGATTTTGCAAATTCAAGCTCTCCTATGAACAGAGGAGCTATGGACAAAGCATGGCTTATCACCAAGGTAACCAGGTGATCTGGATGCTTTTGCAAGTGAAAGGGGTCACCAGTGTTATTTATGCCAGGACAGGAGACAGAAGTGGAGATGTATGGTCACTTAGCATAGTAGACCAACATGTTTCTTGCCATGGGGCCAGGCCAGGGCAGAGGAGGTTATAGGAAGGTGTGATGTTACCCAGCTCCTCATCCCTCCCCTCAAACATTTAGTGTCAAGAAACCAGGAAGCAACTAGAAATAGAGTCCCAGCTCCATGGCCCTCAGCCAGGTGCTTTACCTACAGTGACACTTAAGAGTGCCATAAGCTCATGTGCTTTTATCTGTCCCCACGGCAGCCCTGGACAGACAGGTATAGTAAACTCCACTGGAGATGCAGAGTTCCAGGGGCCCCTGCTGCAGGAGCTGATTCTCAAACCCAGGACTTCTGGCTCCCAGGCCAGAGCCCTCCTTCCCCACACACAGCCTTGTCAAGGAGCAGGCAGGGTGAAGCTGGCGCCTGGCCTGGAAAGATGCAACTGATAGGATGGGCATCACAAGTGCCACCTGGCAGGCCCTGTGTCAGCAGCAGTTCTGCAGCAGAAACCTGCACTGCAGGGTGAGCTGTGGGGTGCACTGTGCATTGATTCAACATGCCAATTCTTACTAAGCATTTACCAGGTACAGTCACCAGCAGAACCCACAGACAGTCTGTCCTTAGAGTTGCGAAGTCATGAGAGAAAATGAAATTAAATTGGGCCTTTAAGATTGGGTCTAGGACTGGGGATATAGCTCAGTGGTATAAGCACCTGCCTGGCAAATGCAAGGTCCTGAGTTCGATCCCCAGTACCATAAAAGAAAAAAAGATTGGGTCTAAGTGCAGTTTCTTCTCCACCTATCTCCGATACTCCAAACTATACCGACTAAGCTGGATTCCCAAATGACCCCCAGGACAGTCACGGCACTCACTGGCAAAGCTGCATCAGACATCGAGGGTGACTTTCCTGGTTGGCCAGCGTCCCTGAGCACCTTTCCAAGGGCCCCTTCCCTCCTGTCTTTGCTCACGTCATTGTTTCCTGCCTGATGTCCTACCTCCTTCCAGCCTGGGTCCAGCCCTCACTGGTTCCTCCTGCCTTGTAGACTTTATGGTATCAGGCAGACCCCATAGACTCACTTAGACTCGTGTACTATCAGCCAAATAGTAAACTTTCTGGAGCACAACTTCTGATGGGCACACACGCACCATAACCACCTGGCTCACAGGGGTTTCCGCTGCCTTTTGTTATTTCTCAAATCCTATCTGTCCAACCTCCATTATTCTCTAAGCGCCCCCATACCCACCTCTGCATGCGAACTCTCTGCAGGCAACTTCATCTTTACAGCCCAGAGTAAAGCAGAGTCACTGGGAGGGAACTTGTCCCCTTTCCTGAACTCACAAACCTGCAGCTGAAGTGATTTCTGTCTCTGATGTGTCTGTCACCATGAGAGTGACATCTGTCCTTAATCAGACTGATCCTTCCAGCACGATGTGAATCCCTCAGCTCTGGCCTTCTCAAGGGCTTGTTCTAGTTATGTCCTCTTCCTTCTGTTTCTTAAGTGCTTGCTTTCCAGTTCTCACTTTCCAGCGCACATGCATAAGTCTTCCCATTCAAAAGCAGCACGCCAGCGCCTGAGCCCCGTTTTCCTCTCCAGGAATTATCATCTTTCCTGTTCATGGCCAAGTTCATGAGACAGAAGGTGATATTCCCATGGCTGCCTACTCATTTCCCACTCCTCTTCAATTCATAGAAGCCTGGCTTCCACCACGGCTAGAACTGCTCTCCAGGGATGCTGTGAAATCCAACAGGTCTTCTCAATGCAGGTGGCCCTAACATAGGAAGGTTCGATTTATGATAGCTCAGTTTACAGTTTGAAGGTGTGAAGTAGTCTGCATGTAGTGGAAACCATAGTTTGCATCTTAAATTTTGATTTTCTCTTTCTTCTTCTCCTTCTTCTCTTTCCCCCTCTCCTCCTCCCTTTCCGTGTGTGTGTGTGTGTGTGTGTGTGTGTGTGTGTGTGTGTGTGTTACTGAGGACTGAACCCAAAGCCTTTTCACTGAGCTGCCCTTTTCTGTGTTTTATTTTGAGACAGGGTCCTGCTAAGTTGCTGAGGCTGGGCTGAAACTTGCAATCCTCCTGCTTCAGCCTCTGAGAGTCCTAAAATTACAGGTGTGTACCACCAGGGCCAGCTCCAGCATTTTCTTGAGATGCTTGGTAGTTATAGTGGACTGTAGCTCCCAGTTTTCCCCATAATCACCAGGAGAAACAACCCATGTCATCCAGTAGGTCTGGTGTATTAATGCACATTTAACCAGTGATATTATGAACTTATGATGGGCTTCCTAGAAAGTAAGCTCACTCGAGGTTGAATTGCATTTGTACTTAACAGACAAGTCTTCCCACTTATTCCATTTTTCTTTGTTTTCCACTCCATACTCTTTAAAATGCAATTCCCTTGGCTCCACAGTGACACTACTACGATCTCTTGGTTCCTCCTCCTGTCTCCCTGGCTACTGCCCCTGTCTTTTTCATCCTGTCAACGTGGATACTCTTCAGGGTCTGTCTTGGACCCTGGCCTTGCTCCGACTCTGCTGAACCCTTTCTCCTGGCTTCAGCAGCATCCGAATGTGGATGACCTCCTGGCCTTCAGGTCCAGGTCTACAGCCCAAATCTAATAAAATAATACAATGCAGTTATATATAACATATGACATATGCAAACAATCAATAGGACGTATGTATTGATTCTATGGACTATTCTGTGTA
Organism: Dinomys branickii; assembly: GCA_004027595.1. NCBI lineage: Eukaryota > Metazoa > Chordata > Mammalia > Rodentia > Dinomyidae > Dinomys > Dinomys branickii. Next base: position 61,005 of record PVLD010006153.1, on the reverse strand, counting down.
TTATATATATGGATTTATTATAGTGGTTCTAGTGATCAGAGGCTGACTAGTCCCACAGTGTCTGTCTGTAGGTGGGACCACCAGGAAAAGTGGCAGCTGCCCAGTCCGAGAAGCTGGAAGCCTCAGAACAACAGGCACCAATGGTGCAGCCCCAGTCCTCAGAAAGCCACTGGTGGTCACCTCCAAAAGCAGAAGAATCTGGAGTCCCCAAAAAGGCAGCAGCTCAAGAAGCACCGAGCAGTCACATGCATGAGTTCCCTTTCCCACTTCTTTCTCCATTCTGGGGCCCTGCAGATCGAACGGCGTGGCCTACACTCAGGGTAGGTCTTCTCTCCTCAGTCATCTGATGCACAAGCCAAGCACCTCCAGAAACACCCTCCTGGGCACACCCAGAAGTGTGCTTTTCCAGTTCTCTAGGTGTCCCTCAATCCAGCCTAGTTGACAACCAAGAGTAACCATCACACCCATTTCCCCCACCACACTGTTCTGTCTAGGCTCCGTCTCAGAGAATGGCACAGCCAGCAGCCAGCCAAAAGCCTGATCCAAAAGCTGTCCAAGCCCGGTCAGCCTTGGTTCCTTCCATTCCGTCCTCCCTGCATCTGACCATCTCCAAGTCCTCTCTGACTACTCCTTCGCCTCCAGCACCACCGCCACTGTCTTAGCCTATGTCGTTACCTCGTTTCCCTTGACATATGCATAGACCTGTTATTTGCTCTTTTCTGCGTTCTCCCAAGAATTCCTTACTACCTGAAGAATAGAGTCCAAATTTCCTACGAAGATGAGAAGGCCTGCAGGACTGGACTTCGCACTGTCATATCCAGTAACATCACTGCCTCCCCTCCTCTCCCCATCCCTCCCCCAGTGCATTCTCACTGACCAGAGTTCTGTAAGGCCTCATTTTCTTCGAGGATGCTCTCTGGGTTCCCTACACTGCTCCCGATGCCCGAGTCCCCAGGGTTTGCCCCCACAGTGCTTCCCCTGGGAAGTGGTCCTATGTCCAACATATCTGCAAGGCATCCTCTCTGCTCACTGCTATAAAAGCATTAACCACACCGCGATGCAGCTCCCCGCTTTACCCAACACTTGCATTTCCAACTTCGAGCTAGTACCTGGCCCAGGAATCAATGCACGTCTGTTGAATCAATGGATGATTAAAGATCATTTTTTTTATTTTATGGTGTGGGGCTTCCACAAAAAGGTACTTTTCAAACTTTTTCATTCTAACCCCTGCTCTCTTCACTCTTTGGTGAATATACCAGGTAGTCCCAGCTTGCTACAGGGAAGGTTTCTCCGTGTGGGCCCTTGTGCCTCTGAGCGCAATGCCAGCGGTGAGGGTGCTGGAGTCTGCCGGCCTGTGTGAGACCCTCCCACGGAGATTCGATCATGGCTGGATGTCACAACTTGCTGGGGTGCAGGTGCGGCACTGCAGTCACAGACCTGTTGGTGGAGCTTTCTCTACTCCACAGTCCAGAGTATCTGGGCTGCACAAAGCAGGCACTGTCCTGATTCTCTGGGGCTGTGGGAATTCCTGGGACGTAAGACCTCAGTACCAGTAAGGGGGAAAGTCTCAGTAAAACCTACCAAAGCCAGGGAAATTGGGATTTGTAAGAAAGAAAATTAAATTAGTCCTCATGACCCCCAGCCTCACCTAGTGGCTTCCTGAGGTGACGTGATCAGAGACAAAGAGACAGTAGCTACATGTGTGAGTCTCGGAGGGGCTACCGCTCAGGGGTGTGATCTTGGGTTTGGAGCAGAGTGGGCAGGAACAAAGAATAACAAGGAGGGGGTGGGTGAGTCATTATGTTGGGGGCAGGAAGAACAGTGCATCTCATGGTGGGCATCCCCTCACCACCCCGCCCCACCCTGAAGTCTAACATGCTGCCCTGGGCGGGGCATGGAGCTGCAGGAGGATCTGCACAGGAGGAAGAGGCCTGAGAGGGCACAGGAAGAGAGGGAAGCAGAGGGAGTCCCAAAGAGAACAGGGAAGTGTGAGGGAGTTGGGGAGGCGAAAGGGGAGAAAGCAACAAAGCCCTGCTAGGTCTAGTGGGTGGCAGCAGAGGGAGCCACCAAACTGAGACTCAGGGAGAGAGCTCCTGCGATGTAAATGGCGGGCCTGGAGGGGGAGTGGGCTGAGAGAAAGGGTGAGGTGCACCCCCAAAGCAGGGTGTAAGGCGAATGTGAGTGTGGAGATCATATCACAGGGGCTGTTTATGGAGATCTGAGCTGGGTAGCAAGGAGGGGTGGGGTTCAGCGGCTCACAGGTAAAATGGAAAGATTCAGGTCACCTACAGAAATGAAGACATCAAGGACAGGAGCACCCCCCAGCCCCCCACCCAGCCATCCATCCAGTGCTGGGGGTTGAACGTAACATCTCTTAAATGCCAGGCAGGCACTCCATCACTGAGCTAACCCCCAGCCTGGCGCACACTTTAAAGAGAATACAAGTCTATGAAGCTACCTACCCATTCTTCCACCACCCTTATTTTCAAATGGAAAAAGAAGATAGATGTTTAAAAGACCTCCGGTATATGAAGAAGTAGTAGAATCCTGGGGTAGATTTGTGTGCACTAAAGGCTATTGTGCTTATTTAAAGAACAGATAACTATTAAAGATGTTCCCAATACTGGACATCAGGATTAAGTATATGCACATGAGGCAGAGGTTGGCATTCCCTACTTTTTCTGGTTTATGGTACCAGGGATGGAAACCTCTTATGCTGTACCGCTGAACTACACCCACAGCCCTTTCTATTTATTTTAGGACAAAGGTCTCCTCAGGTTGTACAGGCTGGCCACAAACTCCTGATCCTCCTGTCTCACGTTTGGCATTTTCCCCCTGTGCTGGTGATTGAACCTGAAACCTCCACACTGAGCTACATGTCCAGCTCTTTTTTATTTTTTCTTTTTTTTAAACAGAAAAGAACAAAAACAAAATAACAAAAACAAATCAACATAAAAATTATAAAAATGACACAAAATTTCAGAACAGGATGACAGGAAACCAACAGTGGCTGTTGTATTACTTACTGTTATCTTCAAAGTAGTTGCTCAGATTACCAGATATAGGTACACAAGCTTGATCAAACAATTAAACATTAACTGTTCCTTTCAATAAACCAACAGAAATAAGTAGTACAATTATCTTAGCTATCCTATATATGTATCCCTTACTATCTATCTATCTATCTATATATATATATCCCCTTCTAAATATACACATATATATCCCTTCATATATATATATATATATATATATATATATATATATATATATATATATAAAGCACTGCTTTTTTTCTTCTTTCCCTCATCTTTTATTTTTTATTTTGAAACAGGATCTGACTAAATTGCCTGGGATGGGCCCAAACTTATGATCCTCTTGCCTCGGGCCTTCAGCCCCCCAGAGTGCTGGGATTATAGGCATGTACCACCATACCTGGCTTTAGCATCCACTTTAACAGGTCAACCCAACAAAAAAATGGCCTAAGAGCATGGCTATAAGCTGTGGACTTTTACCCTGGAATTTACTCTATGAATTGGAGGGAGGAGGGCAAGGCACTAGAACATCCCAACAATCCCCAGAGTGGAGGTAGTGGAGAATTGTCCTAAAAGCACCCTTCTCTCTGTTTTTATCAGCACAGAGCCAAGAATTTAGTGCAGCATCTAAAACAACAGGATTTGTCAGCATCCTGGCAATTTTCCAGCGGGGCTGTCCATGTCTACTGCCAATCTGGCTCAGCGTGGAGTGTGGAAATCCTGATACTGGAGGGAATCCAGGGGGCGGGAATGGGTGCAAGGACGGACCATTAAATGTGTGCACTGAAGGCTATTGTGCTTAGCTCTGTGTCTAGCACAGGACCTGGCACGAGTGGAACTCAGTACATGTTCGATGGATGGATGGATAGGTGGATGGATGGATAGGCAGATGGGTGGATGGTTGGGTGGGCAGATGTATGGATGGATGGATAGGTGGATGGATGGATAGACGGATGGGTGGATGGGTGGGTGGGTGGATGTATGCATGGATGGATGGATGGATAGATGGATAGGTAAACAGATGGATGGATGGGTGGATGATAGGTGGATGGGTGGATGGATGGATGGATGGATGGGTAGATGGGTGGATGGTTGGGTGGGTAGATGTATGGATGGGTGGATGGATGGATGGATAGGTGGATGGATGGATGGGTAGATGGGCAGATGGTTGGGTGGGTGGGTGGATGGATGGATAGATGGATGGATTGACGGATAGCTTGATAGATGGATGGATGGGTGGGTGGATGGATGTATAGGTCAATAGGTGGATGGATGGATGGACGGACTTCCTGCCTTACATCTCTCCTTGCTTAAATATCTTCCACTCTGCAGTACCTACAAGCTTTCTTTCTAAAAAACAGACCCAATTACTTCAACTTAAGGTTGCCATCAGCCTCTTCTCTCTGGAATAGTTGTCTAATTTCCTTCCTCAGAACCTCACTGATGCCTCCCAGCACACCCATTACCCTCCGCAACCTGGATCCCAGCTCCCTGCCCAGCTCTGATCAGTCTCTTTCCTTATACCAATTCTCATCATTTCCTTTCTGTGCTACTTAGTGTCCAACACCCTTAAAAGCTATGTTCAGGCTGTGGGCTCAACTGAGAATCTCCTCCTTGCATGCAGCCCAGGTCAAATATTACTCGCTTGAGGAAAGCCTCTTATGTTTTCATTGCTGCTTTGTGTGATGTTTCTCAATAGAGGCCTGAGATTTTCACATCACTGACTACATCCTATTTCTTATGTAGCTTGTTTTTTATCCACCCATTCCCCTCTTTGGGCTTCTTGAAGATGAACACTGGTTTATTTGCCTGTATATACCCAGCTAAACTGTCCAGAGAGGGAGGGAGAGGAGCTGGGGAGACCCAGAGAGATGAGAAGTGTTAGTGGGAGGCTATTAGAAAAACAAAAAACGGCAGATACTACCTGTGGCCTCAGGAATTGCACCAACTACCCCTGAATTTCCTTTTCCTGATTCAGCTCCAGTCTTAAAAAGCGGAAGTGCCACTGACAGAGGGAAGGAGCCCTTATACCATCTCCAGGAACCAGGCTTCCCCTAGGAACCACCCCAATCTCTAAGTGTATTCAGAGAAATGACAGCTTGGATTTCCCTCCTGTTTTCCGCTTTTCTAGGGAAGAACTGGCTCTGGCCTTGGAGCATGGCACAGTAAGAGACGTTCCCTCCTACTTCCTCTGCCCAGTCATCCTGCTAATTGGATGGACTTCAGCTCCTCCTGCAGCCTCACATCCTCCAGATTTCTGGATATGCATAATGTCCCCACTGGCACCCTGCCTGCGGTGCTCACTTGCCATTCAGGGCTTGCGAAAGGCCCCCTTACAACCGGCACATTCACTATACTTCATTCTTCCTGCCTGTTCATTGACATTCATGCGGATAATTCTCCTGCTTGCCACTTCTGCCAGGGCACGTGCACATGTGTTCAGACCCCAGGTCCCATTAGCCATGAGGACACTTGAAAGAAAGGGCAGCACCACCTGCATGAGAACTGCCCTCCCCTCTAATGGCTGAGGAATCTACTGCACTAATGTTATTTCAAGAAGGACTAGCAGAGCAGGAGAGTGGGAGAAGGGTGGCCATAGCACAGCAGGGAGCAGGGAGGTGCCCAGCAATCTGGCCACTCCATTCTTTAAAGCACTGTCAGTGACAAGACAGCGCTGCCCTTCTCAGCCTTCCCAGAACCAGCCCATCTGGAGCTACACCCTGCCTTTAGCTTGGCCTTCAAAGCTCTCCAGAAGACAGCTCTGTAGTAAGTTCCTCCAGACACCTGCCTTCTCCCCACATTGACTCCTGCTTCAATCAGCCAGCTCCGCTGCTGTTTCCAGCTCATGCCTTGCTTATATGTGCTCTCAGATCATTGCCTAGGAGCTGGGTGCCTGCAATGGCAGGAAGAACAGGTGTTCTCTCTGAGCAACTCAACAGGAACAGCGTCTTTTCAGCAATGTTAAGGCGATGGTCGACAAGATGGCTATTAGGACTATGAAGCAAGTCACCAGAGGAAGCTGAGCAAAGAGACCATGAAACAGGAGCTAAGGGAGAAAAGTGCTGTGGAAGGACGGATGGTAGAAGACTGTCTTTATAGTCTATTTTCCCACTGCTCCTCGATACCTACAGACTTCTTGGTAGTACACCTACCACTTGCAAAGCCCTTGAGGATACACAGTGTTTTTGTTGTTGTTTTGAGACAATATCTCACTGTGTAGTCCAGGCTAGATTTGAACTAGGTATGCAGCCTAGACTGTCCTGGAATACATGATCCTCTTGCCTCAGCCTCCCTTGTGCTGGGATTACTGGCTACACACACAAATCGTAACTAGTCAATTGAGATTTCAAATTTGGGGCAGGAGAAGGGGTGCTCAAGCTGCTGTAACCACGCAGAGCACTGGTGAGAAAGGGTTTTGGTTAGCAGCTATTTCCTGTCCCTGCAGGGCTTCCAGGGCCTGCAGCTGCACAGCGCTGGGGGGCAGCCGCTCCCAAAGGGCATGTTGTGAGCAAACAAACCGGCACTGATAGGGCCTGGGGGAGGCTACTTAACTGCTTCCAACTACAGTTTTTCTTTGTGCATTTGTAAATTGTGCTTGAGTGTGGCTGACAAAATGGGTGAGATCCCCTCTCTTAGCCCTGTAACTCTCTACAACTTTGAGTTGGAGTTGGTGGTGCATGCCTGAAGTTCCAACACTGAGACAGAAGGACTGCAATTTTCAGCCTACCAAGTCAACAAGAATCTATCTCAAAATGAAAAATAAAAGAGTTGGAAATCTAGCTCATTTTTAAGGCACTGGGTTTAATCCCCAGTATCGCAATAAAACAACTGCAAAAAACCCCAACATTTTGGCCAACCATGGACTGCATATACAATAGTGGTTCCACAGCAATATTGTAATGGAGCTTAAAAATTCTTACTGCCTAGTGATGTCCTAATGCTAACAATACAGTGTAACATCACTGATGTGTTTATGGTGTCGCTGATGGAAACAAACCTGCTGGTACCTATTGTATGAAAGCACAGCACATACAACTACTACACAGTACAGAATACTCGATCATGAGACTAAGTGACTGACAGGTTTACACATTTATTACCCTAACCTTTTATCAGTATTCTAGAGTCTACTCCTACGAATACAAAGCATTTTGCTGTACACCAGTGTGCTGTGTTATGCCAGCCGCAGCCTCCCACAATTTGTGTTCACATTTCATGACTGTCTCAAGAGGCCATACAGACTGACCTGTTCTCAGCGGATATCAGCACAAACAGATGAATCACCTACAGACACATTTCTCAGAATATATCCCCAGTGAAATGGCACGTGACTATGACTACAATGACTACTATGCTGTAAGAGGCTGCCGTGTGTACAGGACCTTAGCAGCATCCCCGGTCTCTACACACTAGATGCCAGCTATATATACTCATGCCCCTCCTTCCCTTGTTGTCCTAGCTGTGTCATTGAAAATGTCTCTTGAAATCCAGGTATGCTGGCACAGGCCCGTAATCCCAGCAACCTGGTGGGCTGAGGCAGGACAGTAGCAAGCTCAAGTTCAGCCCGGGCAACTTAGTGATTTAACAAGACCTTACCTCAAAATCAAATAAAATGAGCCAGGGGATGTAGGGCAGTGAGAAGGTCCTGAGTTCAATCTCCAGTATTACTAAATAAATAAATTACAGGGAGCTGCAACTTTTGCAGAAGGGAAAGTGACCAAGAGATGGAAGGAAGTGAGGAAGGAGATTCAAAGAAATAATTAAGATGTGTTATGTGCATGTGCCACCACCCCACAATGAATATAACAATCATTATACACCTTGTACACTAACCAGCTAACTAAGTAAAAGTCTCTAGAGCCAGGGGTAGTAGTGCACACCTGATATCACAGTCCTTGAGGCAGGAGGATGGCACATTGAGACCATCCTGGACCACACAGAGAGATCCTGTCTCCAAAAAAGTATTTTTTTTCTATACATTGCTAAACATTCTCCAGCGAATAAAACCTTCCCTGGTGACAAACCATTCGGTTTTCCTAAAGATTAGCTCAGATGATATGAGAGCATATGCAAAGTGTTTAAAACAGCCTCTCTGGGTCTTCCTATATCATCTGCTCACAAGGGTAGGTGCTCACTAAATGTAAATTCCATTTAATTTAAATAGAATATGGCAGAATAACATATGGTTTCCCTTCCAGATCACCCCACCCCACCCTCGGGGATAAGGGTGGTGTGGAGAAAGGTTCTGGGGAGTTGTGGAGCCCTAGTCCTCTCTAGTGGTCTCAGATAAAGATGAGCTTATCTTGTGCAGCTCCTCAGACTCCTTTGGACCTGTGTGACAGGAAAAAGGAGTTGTAGCTTGCTACTGGCTGCACGTTTAGGTCTACTCAAGATTTCATTTGTTGAAACCTAACCACTTATGTGATTAGGGCCTTGGGGTAGGGCCCTCATGGATGTGAGCTGTATGCAGGTATAGAGGATGTCTTTGTCCCTCCCACCATGTGGGCGGACTCACTGCAAGAAGACACCCTCAATGAACCAGATCTGGGCCCCGACTGAAGGACACTGAATCTGTTAGCACCTTCATCTTAGACTGATCAGCATTCAAAACTGTGAGTCAAACGTTTCTGTTGTTTATAAGGTCCCCGGTCCATAGCATATTTTAATAGCAGTGGTTAAAGACTAAGACATAGCCAGAGGCCCAGAGAAGGTCGTGGTTTCTGCAGTTCATATGGAGAGCCTTTTCCAAGTAGACTTCATTTCTTCCCACACCCTTGGCTGCTCAGGGGAGACACCGGACCCATTTTAGATGAGCGCAGAGCTCCTGCTGACAGGCACCTTGCAACAAGGACGGAATGTGGACAGACTGCTGAGACACTGGCCTGGTGTGGCTGGGATCAGGGAAGAAGGACTTGGGTCTGCAGGCTGCAATTCCAGGCCACAGAGGAGAAACTGTCTGCCCAGCTGTTCCCAAAGTACAGCTGGCCTGAGCAGCTGCGACATCCTGCCTGCCCCAGAGTCTGGCTCTCCATATGCAGAGGAAGAGGAGGAAAGAGAGAATCTGGAAGCTGTACTTCCTTCCATTGTGGGATCAATGGAATCCTTTCAGCACAACAATCATAATACTAACTAAATACAACAGTCCCTGAGTGTATCAGTGGGAGCAAGTTCTAGGACTCCAGGAATCCAAGATTTGCACATGCTCGGGCCCCTCTGTAAAGTGATATATTTACTTATAACTTAGGCACATCTTCCCATGTACTTTAAATTTTCTCCAAATTCATTACAATACTTAATCCAATGAAAATATTACGTAAGTAGCTGTACTCTATTTAAGGAATAGTGAGATGAAGAAAAGTTACAAGGCAGCACAGACGAGATCAGGCGTATTCAGGGTGGTATGGCCCTAGACTACAAGGCAGAAGAGACACAATCTTTCCCCCCAAATATTTTGATTAACAATGGTTGAGTCCATGGATGCAGAACCCACAGATCCCCAGGCTAACTGTACAGGCAACCTGAGAGTGGCTCCAGCTATAGAAGCCCCAACCCCTCTTCTGTGACCATGGGGAGGCAGTGACAATGGGCATCCTGGGTCTGCTCTGCTGAGAGTCACCTCTCTGGGGCTTCCTACATCATCTGCTCACAGGCAGCATCATCAGCTCCTTCCAGTGCAGACAGTTTGGGAGGTGCTGGTGAAATCAGTGACCAAGCCCACCTTAAAAAGAGAGAAAGGACTGTTGGTGAGGGGCCCTCACTGTTGAGTTAAAGGCTAGACAGGAGCCATGGAAAGGAATCATGGGATGAAAGGGCTGGAGTGACAAGGTGTTATGGTTGATACATGGTGTCAACTTGGGGAGTCTAGAGGTTTGGCTGAGTGATTCAGCAGGAAGCCAGGGTGCTTACTTTGTACACATCCTGAGCCTGTGGAAGAGGAGGGCATGGCCATTGTGTGAGAACTACACGCCCCCTGGGTAGGGGTAGGCTGTTTACAAGGTAAGGGAGAAAAAGAGGCTGCTTGCAGCCATTCCTCCCTTTTGCTGGTTGTTTTGCTGTGCTCTGCTGCCATGAACATTCGCCCTCTGCCATGTGCCACTCTGCCTCAGAACCAGCCAAGTAAGGACTGAAACCTCCACAAACTGTAAACTAAATAAACCTTTCGTTCCTTCATTTTGGGTGTTGGATATTTTGTCTCAGCAACGACAGAAAAGTAACCAAGGCACAAGGTGGCACTGATCAAGCTGCCACCCCTGGGAGGCTGCATAAGAGGTCGTACTAGCAGCTGTGACCTGCCGCCCTCAGCAGGGAGGGCAGAGGATGCAAGGCAAAGAGTTTACTGGTTTTGTTTTAGTCATGAGGTTGGCTGAAAAAAGGTAAAAGATTCATTTTACTTTCTTTAAAATGCAGAACGAAGAACCCAAAGCAACATTTTCAACTGTCTGTGTGTTTCCCTTGGGGACCTGAGTACCTGAGCCACATTCTGGGGCTCTTCCCCTCTGGCATTTGTTCATATCCACCTCCCAGCCCCCCATCTGCGTCTCAGGGCCTGTGTCATCTCTGCTCCAGGGGAGTGATAATCCCCAGAGATGTCCCACTGGCCTCCCCTCCCTCCAGCTATTCTGCCCGTAGGTCAGTGCTAGTGATGCTAGTGATTTCTCAATGCGAAGGTCACTATCTCCTGATAACCTTGCCCTGCTCAGGTGGCTTATCTACTATCTGATAGTCTCAGAAAAACACTCCCAGAAGCTGAGAAGCAAAAGTGTGTGTTACCACATATGTACTTCCTCAAGGGATGACCCTGACCCTGCCTCCTGATGCCTGTTTCTTTATCTCTGAAAATAACACGTGGTGACCCCGAAGGATAAGGATCAATGACACAGTGAATGTCAAAGGGTTTCACAAACTGTACATTCCTGTTTTGGAACCTCTCTCAGGCCCATTCCTGATGTGTTTCTTATCAACCTGCCCACCTCAAGTCTTCCTTCAGTGGTGAACTCATTCCTGCCCTCCTCTTTCATGCACAGGTAAGGGTCAGTGAGCCCTGCTTACCCATCATCTTAGTTCATCCTCACAGTGAACACAGGAACGTCTCTGGATACAAGGTCAACATTTAAAAAATAATTGCACTTTCATATACTATGAAAAAGTAAGTAGAAAAAGAAACTGTGGAAAGATAAACTTGAGGTTTTTATAGGTAAATGGATGCAACTAGAGACCATATAAGTCCAATAAATCAGACTTGCATGTGTAAATGCTGTATTGTCTCCCTAGTACAAGAACCCAAAAGAATAAATAAAACTGAAAGGTACAATAGATATTGTGAAAGGGAAAGAAACTGCTCAGTAGGAAAGAACTGAGATGAGGGAAAGGAGAAAAGAAAGAAAGAAGTGAAATACACACACACACACACACACAATAGCTAATTGTACTACTAATTTCTATTGGTTTATTGAAAGGAAGTTAATGTTTAGTTGTTTGATTAATCTTGCATGTCTATATCTGGTAATCTGAGCAACTACTTTGAAGATAATAAGTAATACAACAACCATTGTAGATTTCCTACCATCTTGTTTTGAAATTCTGTATCTCTTCCTACAGTTTTTGTTATTTTGATTTTGTTCTTTTCTCTTTAAAATAAAAAGAAAAAGAAACTATAAAAATAAACCATGTACAGAATGTATATGCTTGGGAATAAACACAGAGCTATCTATGACTTCCACACTGACCACTGTGAGGTATTACTATGATAAAGACTTTCTAAATGAATACTGAGATATGTCAGGCTCATGAATCGATCAGAACATGTGATATTCTAAAATATTCTTTTCAAGTTGACCTATAGGATTAATAAACTCAATCAAAGTTCCAGCATCTTACATTAAAATGCTCTGAGCCAAATCCATCCTGATAAAGAACAAAAGTGGAGGGTGTTGGTTACCAGAAATCAAGACTTATTATGAAGTAACCATAATGTGCTATTGACATAAAGGTTGATAAACTGACCAAGGAGACAGAATGAAATACAGAAACAGACCTATACATAGATGGTCACTTGACACAGATGGACATTTGATTTTTGACAAGAGATAGTGGAAAACAGTGAGAAAATCCTGTGGGATAAACTAATATCGATTAGAGAAATACATGCTGACTCCTACTCTGTACTACACGTAAGTAATTCCAGATGGGCTGTAGATATAAATGATATAAAAGATAAAATACTAAATCTCCTACAAGAGACCATAAAAGTGTATTTTCTTGACCTTTTCATGGGCAACATTTCTTAGCATTGGCATAAAAATACTAAACATAAAAGGAAAATGTTGTTAAATTAAGAATTTCTCCTCAAAGGTCTCCACTGAGAATGAAAAAGCAAGCCAAAACTGGGGGGAGAAATTTACATACGCACATCTGACATGTCAGGGTGTAAAAAAAAACCTCATATATCTCCAATAAAAAGACAGTTATTAAATTCAAAATGAGCCAAAGATCTGAACAGGTACTTCAAAAAGCAGGCTATGAGGGCTGGGGATATAGCTCAGTGGAATAAGTGCTTGCCTAGCAAGCACAAGGTCCTGAGTTCAATCCCCAGTACCGCAAAAAAAATAAATAAATAAAAAAAAAAAAATAAAAAAAAAAAGCAGGCTATGCAATGGCTAAGAAAGGGCTAAAAAGGGTCTCACCATGATTAGGCATCAGGTAGATATAAATTGAGACAATCAGTACCCTTAGGTAACCATTGGAATGGCCACACGAAGCGGCCTGATCATGCCATGTGTTGACAAGGATGGAAATCAGTAGTGCCCCACCCCGCAGGGTCAGCCACACTAGGTAGTGTTGGGTAGACTCTATGCAGGCTGGGCATGTGGTGTACCTGGCACATCCAAGTGTTTCACATGAAGAAGTTTCTCACACTATATAAGAAAAGGTGCTGGTCCAGGCATATATAGCACAGTGGCACAGCACTTGCCTGGTAAGTGCAAGGTCCTAGTTCAATTTCTGGTATTAAAAAAAAGGCGCCAAATTAGAAATGTCAGGAAACCTCAGTGCCTACTGATGACATATATGAGCTGGGGTATTCCACAGAGCACATCACAGAACAATGAGAATAGTGGCGGGAGGCCTACACAACATGAATGATTCACAAAGGAGTCACCGTGTGACTCCCTGAAAAGATGTTTAAAAAGAGTCAGGCATGTTGGTGTGTGCCTATAATGCCAGCACTCTAGGAGGCTGAGGCAGAAAAACAGCAAGTTCAAGCCCAGCCTGGGCAATGGTAGGGATACCCTGTCTCAAGATTGAAAAGAAAAAAAAGGAAAACTAAAAAGAGGGCTGAGGATGTAGGGCAGTGTGAAGGTCATGGTTCAAACCCAAGTACTAAAAGAAAAAAAGAAAAAGAAGAAATATGGTGTCAGGATGGAGAGGGATTTCTGAGGGACGTTCAAAGCACTCTCTTTGGTTTTCATGAGACAGGGTCTTCCTAGGCAGTTCACGCCTTCAACTCACTCTGTAGCCCAGGCTGGCCTGGTACCCTCCCCTCCTCTGTGTTCCACCTGCCTCAACCTCTTGAGTGCTGAGATTACAAACGTATGTTCTCCATGTCTATGTACTTTACGAAAAATAAAAATGTGTGTACATTCATGATCTGTGCACTTTCTAGATGTATATAATACTTTATTTTTTAGAAAACTCTCAAAATAAACCTATAAGGGAATTTTTTCTCCCTACTTTACTACTGAGGAAAGGCATCTCTGAGAGGCGAGCAAGGATGCGCCCTGTGTCACACAGGGACAGCAGCAGCGCCAGGATTCAAGGCCCTGCTGTGAGAGTTCCTAAGTCCCACAGCCTCACCTTCAGTAGAGAGCTGCTCATTCTTTCAGAGGCTCAGTGCCTACCAGGGAGGAGCTCCTGGGAACAGAAGGAAATTGCAGGCTCCTTGGGAACAGAAACGTAATCTCCCCTTTGCCCTGTCTCTTCCTCCCACTGGAACTGGGGCTGGTACCCAGGGCCTCGGGCCACCCTCCTCTGTACCCTGGCCCAAGCTCATCTCATCTCCCTGCTTGGCAGAGCTGGTGCCATCTGCAGGACAGGGAGAAGAGCGAAGGCAGAGACCAGCACAGCACAGGGCTCCTTCCTCTCTTGGGCCACTCCTGCAGGGTGTGGCACAGTCCCCCCCCTACACCCCCCCACCCCCGCACACAGACTGGGGCATCAGCTCAGCCCCAGCACCCTCCTCCTCTGCGTTAAAGCCTTGGCTGTCCCTCAGCTGAGCTGGCTGAGGGGCTGCTGCGGCTGTCCCCTTCTTCCCCCCACGGTGGGTGCTCACATCCCCACCGCTGCCACCTCCTGAAGAACCAGCACCTGGCTGCTATCAGGAGGCTTCTCTGGAAAGCTGATGTCCACCTCTTGCAGACCAGATGGGGGTCAGAAAGGCCCCTGGCCAGAGGTGATGCTCCAGCTGCAGCAGCAGAATGTGTCCATGGTGCCCAGCAGGGGGACAGAGCTCCCTCTGCGGCTGCCTTCTCCAAGCACCTCCTGTGCCATATGCCTGGGACTAAACAGGACACATGTGACCTGGGCCAGCCTAGCCCCAGCCTGAGAAGACATGGGTGTTATCCCAGCAATGGCTTTGAGCTCAGACTGTGGTCAGCAGCCCCCAGTGACACTTGGTGTACAGTGACTTCAGGGGCCAGGGCCCGCAGCTGGCCCCTGCCCTCTGTGCCCTTCCCTCCAGCCTCCACCTTGGGACTGAGCGTCACCCCATCCCCCCTTAGCCTCAGCAAGGGGGACGCTTCAAGCTTCCCTCTTCGCCTGTACGCTGGAGCTCAGTGGTTCTGCAGCACAGGGCTTTGATGAGCATTGAGTGAAATCTCATTTGTAAAGAAACCAGGGTATAATTTAGAGCTCACTGCATGGCGTTTTTTTTTTTTTAAACATATGGGGACATGGTGACTCAGGACGTAGTGGGATTGCTGGGGCGCACAGTCTTGATGTACTTTTCTCCAGCTTCACAGGTTCACAGGGCCCTGGGCTCTATTTCTTGTCTTTCCTGATCTAAAGAACAGAGAACATTTCCATTTGAGAACATTTCTATTTGGGGCCTGGAGAGATTAGACTAAAAAAGATTAGCATCAAAAGTACGGGAGTCTGCAAGATTAGGATCAATTGTTTGCAGGAATTGCTCCTCTAATGCAGCAGAAATCACCCAGGTAACAATGGATTGCAAACTCCCCCAGGACAGGGCGTGGGGCTGTCAGGTTCACTGTGGTGTCCCTGGACACTTCCCACACATACACACCCACAGCCCACCTCCTGGGAGGAAAGGGGGGCTGAAGCCACCTCCGCTTTCCCCTCCACTTTGTCTCTGAGTCTCTGCCAGGTAGCAGCAGCCCAGCCTCAGGGTATGGATGAGGTGGGGCTTCCAGCTGTCCCTAGCAGCACTTATGTTGACTCTCTAGCTGACACCATCTTAGCCAGTGGCTGACACTCGCTCCTGGCCACAGCATTCATGGGATTGGCCCTGGTCCTGTCCCTGGTCCCCAGGATTATACCCAATTCCATACTCCCTTGAGGAAGCCTAAGAGCCTGTGGGGTGGCGTCTTTTCACCTGAGTCATGGACTGGGAGGACAGAGGGTAGGTAGAGTAGAGGAATCCAGGGTCTCTTCTCACCCCCATGGCTCCAGCCAGGAAGAGCGAGCAGTGAGTTAGAAGTTCAGGGCCAAGCATGATCGTGCATAGCTATAATCCTAGCTACTTGGAAGCCTGAGGCAGGAAGATGGCAAGTGTGATGCCAGCCTGCACTGATCAAGGAGACCCCATCTCAAGATACAACAGAGTCTCAGTGCTCCCTTGCTTCAGTCCCCCTTATGGGAGGAGGCAGAGGAGAATGAAGGAGAAGGGTCAGGTGCAACTTTGCAGGTAGTGATTTTGGTCTGGTACACGATGAACACCTTGGTCTTCTGGCAAGAGGAACATGCAGTCACCACCGTTAGGAAGCAGACTCCACCTTTTGGAGCACCTTCTGTCATGCAGGGTAGAAGCAAATTTCCCACCAAGGCAGGGCTCCTAAGACCCTTCTCAGGGAGAAAGGTATCAAGAGATCGTTGGTATGCACTGTCACTCTGTCTGTCCTGAGAGTCCTGTCCTGACTGCCCCAGAAACTGAGGTCAGAGCAAGCCCTGGAAGGACACTACGATTAAAGCAGATCCTCCTGCTGCCTCCTGGTCCCTCATCTCTAAGCTGCTCTGAGGCCAGGCCACGGAGCTAGGACAGGGAGAGGGGCAGGGCTGTGGGTTCTCCGAGATCCAGTCCCGGGCTGTACCTCTGTGGGGCCCTTCTGGGTGGAGACACCTCAAGCCCGGACCTCAGCATAGCACATCCCTTCTCCTTAAGAGCATTTTACACTCATGAGAGTGAGGCCTAATTCTAGGCTGCCTGATGGTTCTTTAACAGGTTCCCCATCTTTCATCAGCTTAGGAGTCTCTGTGGCAAGGTCTGGTGGGAGTTTAATAGCTGCCCAGGACTGTGCAAGGGCAGTCCTTTGAACTGTCTGGATCCCACAGGTGGAAGGTTCTCACCAAGCATAATTGAAGGGGCTGGGCTGAGAGTGCCCGGAGGGAAGTGCCAAGGGCTTCCTTTGTTTCTGGGCAGCTGTGAGAGACCAGGTCAGATCATACTAGGTTCTAGAATCAGCCAGATCTGCAAATGAGCTGGCACACAGGTCGTAGTGTCCCCAGCTGAGCCCAGGTGGGTAGAGCCACTGCCCTCTCCCATATAGACGCCCATGTGTTAGAACGAAGCAACCACTGAGTGCATGTTGACACACAGGTTCGAAAGTCAGGGTCACGCTGCGCACCTAATAGTCGTGTGACTGCAAAAAAGTCACCTCAATCCTCTGAGCCACATCACTAACAGGGAGAACTTTTCTCCGCCAGGGGAAAACACAAAAGGCAAAACCAGGCACGGTGGCACAGGCCTGTAATCCCAGCAGTCTGGGAGCCCGAGGCAGGAAGATTGCAAGTTTGAACCCAGCCTGGGCAACTTAGAGACTTAGTAAGATTTGGTATCAAAATAAAAATTATAAAAAGGGCTAGGGATGTAGCTCAGCTTAAAGGCCCTGGGTTCAATCCCCAGCACTAAAAACAATCCCCTCCAAAAAAATAAACGAAAAATAAGTAGAGAGAAGGAGGACAATAAACACAGAGCCCTCCTGGAAAGTGCCTGCTCTTTACACGGCAAGACTTACAGAAACGTGTCTCCTGCTAGAAATGTGTGTCCCTAGCAGGAGCAGCTTGGCTCCTGGGCCCACCCAGGCCGTCCCATCTTGTTCAGTGTTGCTTAGCAGAATAAAGGTTTCTCTAGTTTCCAGCGTAGAATCCGACTCTCCGAAGTGTCTGTGCACTGTGCTTCCTGTTGAGACCCGGCAGCACGCGCCCTCACATCTGCGCAGCCCCCAACAGTAAACTGAGTGCACAGGAGAACTTTCCTTTTATTTGTTGTCCTTTCTCTCCCTTTCCTGTTTTAGGTGCTACACAATCCAGGAAGCGGTCCAGCTGGAAAAGACCTTGTCTTGGAGGCAGGTGGCAGGAGGAAGGAAGAAAGAGGCGGGGACTGAACTCCCTCTGCCCAGTGCCCAGAAATCTTCCTCCTCCTTAGTTAAGGCAGTGCCCACGCTAGCTGCCAATAGTGTCCAAGTCTTTCTGAAGCACAGCTGGCTGCTGTCCCCAGCCAACCTCCTTGTGCGCATTTGGCACAGGCTGATCTGAGAGGCGGTCGCTTCTGCAGCCGGTCCTTGCCACAGGACATTCAGTGATGTCCCATACCCTGTCCTATGTTGATTTCAACTGAGTCAAACTGACAACCTAGAAGGAGACCCAGAGGATCAACTGTGGAAATGCTTCCCCTCCATACTGGTTTAAGTCACAGCCACCTTCCTTTGTCAGAGTAAGCTGATAAAAACAGTTGTCAGAGGCAGTACTGCCTGACCCTAAAGTCATCCCTCCCTGTCACACAGACATGGGCCTGGGCTCATGGCCTCCTGCAGAAGTAATTTAGCCTCATGTGATTTCACTTATATTGGTGCATGTCATTTCCACAAAAATGCTATCTGAGCCAGTGTGGTGCCACATGCCTGTTATCTCAGCACTTGGGAGGCTGAGGCAGGAGGTGTGGTGCAAGTTCAAGACCAGCTGAGGGTACATAGTGAGTTCAAGACAGCCTGAATTACATAATGAGATCTTGTCTCAAACAAATCAAAAATTCTATATGAGACACAATACATTTTACAGATTAAAAAAAACAACATAGTTCAGTAAGGCCAAATGACTTGTCCAGTATCACACAGTCCAAAGGAGTCTCAGTTGGGATCCCAACTTGGGGGCATCTGATTCCAAAAACCGTATTTTTTCCATTGTCTACTCCCAAACTCCTGCACCTCTCCCCATGCTGGGCCTTAAAGTTCTCTCTACCTAGGAGGCAGGTTGCTGTCTAGAGAGCAAGAAGTGCTCCTGGAGACCTCGGCAGCACACATGGGTTGAGGACTCTTGGGCATGTAGCAGGTAGAGGGGGGAGGTGGCCCTGGCACCTCCCTGTGGTACCTCCCTCTGGCACCTTGCTCTTCTGAAACCTGGCAGTGATATCTCGCTCAGCACAGGGATGTGCATCTGCTGCCTGTCTGGGGATCCCTCCCGGTGTGTGTGGCCGGGGGTGGGCATGGCTGACTGGCACCTCCAACCCCCCTGTTTTGTTTGGGTTTCATTTAAGCTGTGCACATATGAGACAGAGAACTTTTTTCATTTTTGAAAAGGACCAACTGGTAGCAACTGTGACTGGCATGCTAAGCTTTTCTGTCACATGATCTGGGTACATGTCAGAACACTTAAAAGGATAGAAAAAGCAGAGGAATGGAAGAAAAGAGATGTCTCCACATCCACGGAAACGAAAGAAAACTGGAGACTGAGGGGACTGGCTGTCACTGAAGTCCGGGGCTCTCCTGACTTGGGTGGGAAGAAAAATCCACAAGGGCTGGTGACAGCTCACTGGTGAGGTGTCCTGCTGTGTCCCCAGAGCAAACCTGCCCAACACTCGAGGACTGAGGATCTGATGGCATCTACTGGCTCTTCAATCTAGTCCAAATTGCCAGTGGGGTACTGGAACTGGCCCCGCAGCAATAACTCATGTTGTCCTCAGCTCTGCCACTCAGCAGATGTGGTACTCTGGGCAGGTCCCTTCCCCTCTCTGTCTCCATCTTTTGGGGTACGGAATGCAGCCTGCTGTGATTTCTTATAAGCCCAAAGCAGGGAACCACGATTCATCCAACCTGTTATAGAATAAGTCCTGGATCCAGCACCTTGACTGAACTTGGAACTTCCCACTCCTTGAAGCCCCAAACCACCAACTACTTCCAGGCTGCACAGCATCTCTGGGACATGCTACCAACTGGAGATAGAAAAGCATTCTATTAAGTCAGGTCATTTCTAGAAAGACGTCTCCCCAGCCTCAAGTCTAGTCTACGCACCATTGCCAGATTAACTTCCTTCAACCGAGGTCTGCTCTCTGCACCTTGTCTGTCTCCCTCCCCAGCTGGGAGGTGAGGCCCTCCTTGGGCTGCCTGCCTTCCCTGGAGTCCTCCACCTTGCCACCCCTCCACGCCATCTGTGAGAAAATCGCAGCGGCCCTCAGGGATACGCTCAAGCTTTATGTTTGCTGGGAAAGCTGTAAGTAATTCTGTTTCTCATGATTTTAATATATTTGTCTCATCGCAATACCAGACCAGTGACTCCTTGTGGCCAACCTGTGTGCAGGCTGCTCCCACTCCAGCATAGGGCATGGCACCAAACCCAGCATTCTGTGCTTTTAAGAGTGGAACTAAAATAGAAAGAACTGTCACTGTGGGGTTCAAAATGAGACTCCTTAGAAGTGAGCAGAGAGAAGACAAGCTGAGGAAGAAATTTTTGTGGACAGAGGAGAGCCAAGGAGCGGTGTGACTAGAACTACAGGCAAGGTGCCTTTCAAACCTGAAGTTCATGTTTCTATGCATGCTGACATTTCTTCAATACAGGCTCTATCTCCCTGATAAATCTTGGAACTGCAGCTTTGAACCCTAGACTCCAGGTCTTGTACCCAAGTAACTCCATCATCAAGAGAAAGTTTCTAAGCCAACAAATGTCTGCAGGTACTGCTAGAGGGCCCAGGAAAAGCTGAAAAAGCCTGGCAGAGAAGAAAGTCTAGTCTGGGGAACAGCCAGGCATTCTGCCCACACCTGCCCACCAGCCACCCATCGGCTAGGGCTGCAGAGCCTTTGAGCAGGGGCAGCTGCAGGCCTGACAAGGGCAAATACTTGAAGCAGCTGGAGACTCCTTCCCAGCCTCCTTCAGTGGCCAGCTCCCCTTACAGTGCAGGTGGAGGTGGGGGAGGCTCGCAGAGCTTCTCTTGTTTGCCTCACCTGGCTGCAGTGCGGTTTGTCTGCTGGCGCCACCAAGGCTTGGGGCTGGGGGAATCTGATCAGCTGGGGGTGGGGCTGTTGTCTCCTCAAGGCCTGAGCACAGTCCAGCCCTCCCTCCTTCCTGCACTGCTGGGATATCTTTCCAAGGGGAGCAGGGGGAACCGAACATTTAAAGGTTGCAGTAAATAAAGGGAGCTGTCCTGAGGGCTCAACTTGTCCTCTCAAATGCTGCTGCCCATGACCTGGCTGCTCAGAGGGTGACCCAGTTCAGGCATCCTGCAGACACTAGGCACTGGCAGGTCAAGGGCATTCTACCCCCGCCCCCACAGTCTTACAGCACGGTCCCCTCTTAGTCCTGCCTCCCTCACTGTTTGGGGGCATCTGTTCCCTGGGTTTTCTCATCATTGTCTTCAAGTCAAGGGTGGGAGGGAAGGAACCTGGGCTGGGGAGTGCACCAGCCTCTAAGCCAGTTTGAGTTGGCACTGTGTTTCTCCCCCAAACTCTCCCTGAGTGACCCAACAAACGTTATCAGCAGCTTACAGAACTTCCGTCAAGGTCACTCTGCCCAGCCTGATGCTGTCTCTAAAGACTGACACGAGAGCCTGCCTTGCTCTCCACCTCCTGTCAGCCTCAGTGCCAGGTCCAGGCATCAGATGTGCCATGGGGAAAGCCCTATGCCTTGGGTGGAGGTCAATGGAAGACCAGGAGAGTAGGCTGTGCCATCCTGTCTGTTGTGTGTAACCCTTTCCCTGCCTGCAGCTGCCTCCCTGTTATGGCAGACGAAGCCCTGCAGGTTTCCTCTATTTGTTCTCCTCTTGCGTGCCTGGCTTCTAAATTCTATGTCCGCTGGGCAGCACAGGGAAATCACGGGTGGCTGGGCAGGAAAAGCCACTGTGAGCCTTACAGCCATCAGCCTTAGCCAACAAGGGCCCAGCCAGGACTGCACTCAGGGCCTGGTGCTATGCATCAGAGATACAACACACTTTCTCTTTTAGGGGCCTGCAGTCTTGGCTGGGAGGGAGGGTAGAGCCGAAAAGCTAAATCCCAATACCTGGGAACAAATCCTCAATAGGGGTGACAAGTGCACTGTAGAATTCAAGGAGCAGGGCATTTGCATTCACGGAGGGCAGGACGCTTCTCTCCCTGGCTGACATCCTTCTCTCCTTTCCGGTCAGGTATGTGCAGCCCCTTGGGTGAGCGGACCCGCCACTGGGGTCTCTGGGGTCTCTGGGGTCTCTGGGGTCTCTGGCAAAGGCACTAGCAAAGCTCCAAGCCTCGTCTCTCCCTTAACCTCCTTCCCTCTCCCTGCTCCTTGCATGTCTATACTCAATTCTCTCCCTTTACAGCAGGAATATAATGTTCAGCTGCTTTCACACCCACTCTCTGAATGCTGCCAGCGAATAATGACTAAGGTGGTGGGTGGAAGTACAGCAAGTTGAGACCAATTTAGCAGACCAGGGTGCCAGGAGGAGGGTGACTTAGCAGCAAATGGCTTTGCAGCAGCAAGGGGCGTGAAGATGCCCCTGAAGCTGGCAGGCCAGTGAGCCAAGTACACAGTCCTGCCCTTCGCCAGGGGTTGCCTCAGCCACCCGGAAGTTTGCAAGGTCAGTTGCACACACAGGGATGGGGCAGGGTTTGAGAGGAAAGCCCACTACCACTGCAGATCTCAGCTCCACTTCTTAAGTGGCCCCTTTCTTGTGTGCCGCTGTGGCTGGGAATCCCACCTAGACCAGTCCTTCTGGTAGATGCTGCTTCTGGGCATGGGAGACACCGAGGTTCTGTGGTGCTGGGGAGGGGGACACCTGATCACGCTGCGAGCACACCACAGGGAGGCTGGCCCAGGTGAACAGAGGTGTGGCTCTCCCACGTCCGGAGATCTTGAGTCTCCCTGAAGACGTGATACATGCTGCAGGGCTGGCATCACAGGGAAGCTCATCTCAGAGAGAGGGAGAGAGGGAGACAGTGGCTGAATGAATGTGGTGTGTGCTGAGTGTGCACGTGCTCTGGCAGCTCTCCCGAAGGCAACGATCTTCTCCCATGGTGATTAACTGATACGGAGGCAAATCTATTAGTGATCCACAGAGGCCCAGGCACCAGACACAAATGATATCACATCTGTGCACATACCAATCTGCCCTGTCACTGAGTACACAAAATACTTAGCTAGGGACAGAGAAGGCATAGAAAAAAATGAAGAAAATTCTCGTGTCTCCATATGCTTGAATTACAATAACTATGAAAGTAACTGAGCTCTTATAATTAAAATAAACTCTTTCTTTTAAACATTAGCAACTCAGTGAACACAAGCCTGTTTAATTCCTTTTCTTTTTTTTTTTTTTTTTCATTTTTTACATTTTTTTGGCACTACCAGGGATCAAACTCAGGACCTTGTGCTTCCCAGGCAAGCGCTTATTCCACTGAGCTACATCCCCAGCCCAAGCCTGTTTAATTAATAGGGCTCATAGCAGGGGAGGGATGTAGCTCAGTGGTAGGGCACACTCTTAGCATATGTGAATGTCTGGGTTCAATCTCCAGCACCACCACCTCCCCAAAAGGAAAAAAAATCAACAAGGCTTGGTGGACATAGAGTGATCGGGTGTCAGGACAGCTGGATTTACACCTCAGGGTCCCTATGACAATCTTGGTGAACGTCTTCCAGTCGGATGGGTTTCTTCATCTGCCAAATGGTAAAAAGCTTCTCATAGTCGCTGTGAGATATTACTAATAAGTCCTTTTTAATGTGTAAAGTCTTGTGTAAATGAAAAAAGCCACTAAAACCATTCCAGCCAGCATAGTGGTACACACCAGTAATCCCAGCACTCTGTAAGGCTGAGGCAGGAAGATCACCAGTTTGAGCCCAGTCTGACAACTTAGTGACTTAGCAAGACTGGGTGTCAAAATAAAAAAAAAAATTCTAGGGCAATGTAGGTTAGTGTGAAATCCCCTGGGTTCACCCTCCTGTACACACACACACACACACACACACACACACACACACACACACACAGCAACACGGAAATGCAAACAGCAAACACCCCATGAGCTTAGCCCAGCCGTGCTTGAGCTTAGCTACCAGCTTAGCTGCTGCTGTGGCTGGGAATCTCAAGCCACTCCTGAACCCCTTGGAACAGCTCTATGGGGCAGTGTGTACATGCTGGGCTGGACTGGGCTGGGCTGGGCTGGGCTGGCAGGCTGGGCCGCACAGTGGTGACAGGTGAGTTACCTCCCACTTGTCATTCATCAGCTCTTGTGAAGGAAGTGACAGACTCTCCCTAGGGCATCCCTTGGAAGAGAAAGGCCCATCCCCCAGCTCTCACTGGCATCTTCAGAGCCTGACTTTGGTGTTTTCTCCATCCACTCTACGCTTTTCTCAGGTTCAACTTCCTGATTCAGCACACAACCAACCTACGGCCTCCCGGCCTCCAGGCCTCCCTTGCTGGGCAGCCGGCTCCCCAAAGTTAGTGGGACAAGAGACTTGTCACTGATTCATGTGTTCTGGCTCTTCTTTTCCAGTTAGCATCACAAATTTAACCTCCAAGCATTATTCAGCTTTTTGTAGAAATCACCCATCTCCCTGACACCTCAGGTGGAGAAGACCTTTAATGTTTTTTTTTTTTTTTTTGCGGTACTGGGGATCGAACTCAGGACCCTGCACTTGCTAGGCAGGCGCTTATTCCACTGAGCTATATCCCCAGCCCAGAAGACCTTTAATGAAGAGTGAAATGCAGAGCTTGTCACACTTGAATAATGATCTTTGAGAGGAAAACTAGTCATCATGGACCCCTGAGAGCACTTGTGAGCCCTGCAGTATGGGAGAGGACAGGATGAGGCAAAGACAAGAGAAGAAAGAACACCCGAGCATGTGGCCTTGGAGGAATCTGGCCAGATCACTTCCCCTAACATGGTAGCAATTCACGCTCAGCTGCCCCACTCAGCTGAGCAGCCAAAGTGCAGTGCACAAAGATCCATTCAAAAGCAACCTCAAAGAGCAAAAATGTAAATCGCCTAGATTCCCCCAAGCAGTTGGATACTTCTTTGTTGGCAAAACCCCAGAAACACCTCATCATTGCCCTGGAACCATCTGCCCCTGAGGTTCTGAGTGCGCAATTAAAAACCCCAGGTATAAATCACGTCTAGCACCTTCCCCTTAACTATACTTGTGGGTGGGTGCACTGGAGAGGGAGGGCAGGGCCTAGGTTCCCTCAGGCTCCAGAACTGTTGGGGGCAGGGCTGGGCCCGCAGCAGCATGGTCTAAGCAGAGGGCTATGGGACAGGAAGTGAGAGGCCACACGGGTAAAGTGTGCCCACATAAAGTCCCCAGCCAGATGTCACACTGGGAACAGTACTGTCCCCCAAGGGTTTGGGACAGCCCTCCTCTTTCCCATCATGCAGGGCCTGCTCAGGGTAGCCGAACTGTATTCTGAGCTTGGAATTCATGGTATCGTCTCACCTCTAGGAATTGTGCAGCTTGGGAGAAACCAGTAACAGGGTGCAATGGTGGCAGAGAGCTCAAAGGAAGGTACCTGAATCCCACGAAGGGAAGGGTGGAGGAAGCTTGATTGTGTGGTTCAAACCAAAAGTGCATGTGGGAGCTGCTGAGGGGAGAGGGTCAAGGGGCTGGGCAAGAATATTCTACACAGGAGGAAAAATGTTTCTACGTTCAGAGGTAGCGGGGGAATCTGGAAGGAGTCAGAGTCTGAAGTCTTAGTGCCCTGAGTTCAAATCCCTGCCTCCCCTGCCTCTTTAACATACAGCCTAAGTTATTTAATTCTTTGTTAATCATTCATGGCCTGCAGGGCTGCAGTGAGAATTAAGGGAGATAATGAATAAAAGTATTAGGCACTCAGTGTACTTACTGGATAGTATTAAATCTCATTACAATATTATCCATCACACTCGTCTACAATCTGCTTAACCACAGGTTCTTCGTCATCACCTGAGTCATGTTTGTAGCCTCACTACTTAGCCCAGAGTCTTGTGCTCTGTAGACACCAATGAAAATGTATTAAATGAATGTTGAACCAAGCAGTTCTCAGGACTCAAAAGCCATTTTTATCCAGCTGGGGCCCACCTGTCTCTTCATCCAAACATGCAGACCCTGGGCTTCTCCACAGTAAATGGTAAATCTTGCCATCACCCACCTGCAAAGCACTGGCACCCCCTGCAACACAGTACCTCACACCCTCCTTTGACAGCAGTCTCTGCCACCATCTACTAAGCACACCCAGACAGACAGGGCACCGCCTACAGACACAGGGGTGCGTAAGCTCAAGCTCCAGCAGCTTACTTCACCAAGTGCACAAGACTGCTCTAAGTGCTAACTAACCTCCCTGATCAAGAGCGGCTGCCTGGTTTCCCCCCTTGCTCCCTTGCTTCTTTTCCTACTGTTTTTTTTTTTTTCCTCACCTCTAGCAAGATAAGCACTTCACACTCCTTTGTACTCAGCTGAGCCGTCTTTGTAGAACTGCCTTCCTGACCTCACTCCCATTATTCCTGAGACCCCTGGGAACACTCTTCCTTTCGGCTGGGCTGTCTGGGCTCCTTCACTGAAGACACAGAAAGTAAATGTGGCTCATGCCAACCTGGTAGTTATGTTGTCAGGACAAAGGAGATAACAAATGAGATAACGTCTCTGATGTGCAGAACCAGTTCAGAAGAAAGGTGCAGGATAAATACAAGGTGTAGGGCCACGCCTGATCAGTGTGCATGCTCCACCCACAGACCCCTGCCCGCGGACTTCTCCAGCCTGTCTGTAAACACCAGCTCTAATACTCTTAAGCACACATCCTTCAAACACCTCCATTTTCCCTCCACGTGCCTGCAGAAAATTGTTTTTGAACTTAGAGGAAGCTCAAGTTACAAACCCTCTCTAGCTCTTACTCTAAGCATAGGAACGATTGCCGAGCTGGCAGCTCATCTCTGGCTGGGGCTCCTGCTGAGGCTCTCACAATTAGCAGACTGCCCTTCTAGTCGAGGGAGGACTCTTATCTAGAGCAGCCCGCTGTCCAGAACTCAGTGTCTTCCCACTAGCTTGCCAACTCTAGGAGACTAGAGGGGCTGAGAGAGGAAAGGTAGGCGCTCCAGTCTACGCATCCTTTAATCTTGGGAAAATGGGGAGTCTGAGGCCATCAAGTCCGCAAAACTTTCCCAAGGCCCCGCACGCGTGGGCGAGCAGAACACTTACAGGCCATTCATGCCTTTCCACTTGGAGCAGTAAAGAGAAAAGCCCTGGCCCGTGGAGCTTCGGTGCCTGTTGCTGCCCAGCTGTGCGGCAGGGAGTTAAGCCAGTAGCAGGAGGGCTGGGGAGGAGGCAGGGGGCCTGAGTGCCTGGGTTCCATCCAAGACTGACCTTGGAGACCTACAGCTCCAGGAGGTCCCTTAAGGCCTCCTGGCTCATCTTCTTGCTTTTTGTCGACCCCATCTCCATGTGACTTATTCCTTTTGGGAAGCATGCCAAGCCTCTAACTGGGTCCAAGCCACTCGCGCGGTCACAGCCTCTCAAGTTCAGCGGTCGGTCCCCAACTGTCCGATCCAGGTCTCTCCGCGGACCCGGGTCCCCGCAGTCTCACTTTCTCGCCTCCCAATCCTCACCTCCGACAACAATGTCACTCAGCACTTAGGTCCTGGAGATCAGATTGGGGGCCGGGAATGCATAAACCCTGTCTGCCTGAGCCGGAGACAAAGACAGACTGACGGACGCACCATCTTCTCCTCTGGGGCCAGATCGGAAGCACCCACCAGGTCAGCAGAGGGTTGGACCCTGACAGCCACACTCAGAGACAAAGACACCCAGACAGACACGGACACCGACAGACAAAGACCAAGGGACGCACGGACGCACGCAAGAAGCGGTGGCGCGGGCGCAGCTTTGCCCCAGCCGGGCGCGGTGCTCTTCCAGAGCGCGGACCTCGGCCACCGCACCTTACCTGCCCCCAGCGCCTTGCAGCTGGCTTGGGGTTTTTTTCCTGTGTATTTTGCTGTGCGATCCTCTCTTTTTGCAGAGCTGCTGGGTCTGGCTGGGCCCACAGCTCGCCGGCGCTGGCTCGCTGGACGAGGCGGGCGGAGAAACTTTCTGCCTCCCCGCTGTCCGCAGCCACCCGCAGCCCGCCGCCCGCCTGTTCGCGGCGCGCCAGCCTCGCGCGGGGTCCGAGCCGCGGGCGGGCGGGGCGGGGCGGGGCCAGCGCCGGGACCGCTGATTGGCCGGCGCTGCCGGCTGCCTGGTCCCCGGCGCAGCGCGGCCTTTGTTCCCTCTGACAGCTGTGGCCCCGCGGATCTCTCTTCTCCGGAGCACCCGGCCCGCGCTGCCGCCCGGTCGCTCCGCGCCCGCTTCCCTCAGACCTCGCCCGGCGGCCCGCGAGCTCAGTCTGTCTCTCCCTTTCTCCGACTTTTTCCATCTTGCTCTGCGTTTTCTCCTTTCATTACCTGCACTCGGTTCTTGCTGCTTCGGTTTTCATTCTGCGTTTCCCCTCCTGCTCCCCTTTCTCGGCATCCCCCCTTCTTGAGTACCCCTTCCTTTAACTCACCAGCTTCCTTTTCCCACTATGGCACCATCTCCCCACCCCTGCCCCAGGGAAAGGTTGGACTTCTGGGTTCTAGGACCTTCTGCTTCTCCACGACGGGGTTCAGACTGGCCCAGAACCCTGGCGCTCCTGTCCCAACTTTTGCACCACTGCGTGCCGGCTGAGCGAGGGCAGAGGCCTATTTCCTGTAGAGCTGTCAATCCCAAGTAGACGCCTAGCGCCGTCAATGGCCACCATCATTATTAACACCCAGCAATGGAGCCCGGAGAGCCGGGAGCTTACAAGTTCGGGCCTGCAGACAAAGGCTTAGTTAGCGGGGTAAGGAGGGTGGGGAGGGGGTGTCAGGTACTGCCAGAGGCTGGGCCCAACCACTGGAAGCCAGTCTGCACAAACAGGGATGAGGGGATGGAGAGAGAGGGTTTAGGGTTATAGAGGCAGAAGAGGAAGGGGTGGGGATAGATAGAATGGGGAGAGACCGCCGCCCAGAGAATGAAATCGTTTTGTTTCTACCACGCCCTTCTCAAAACCCTATAGGAGGTCCTCGCTGCCTGCTGGACTTGACCCAGAGGAACACGACCTTCAATTCCAGGCTTCCTGGAAGGCAGCGTGGCAAAGGGTTTAAGAACAGAGATTTAGCTTTTTGTTTTATTTTCACTTATTTATTTATTTATTTTTGGTACTAGGTCACCACTTTTTTTTTTTTTTTTTTTGCGGTACTGGGGATCGAACTCAGGACCTTGCACTTGCTAGGCAAGCGCTTATTCCACTGAGCTATATCCTCAGCCCTATTTTTGGTACTAGGGATTGAACTATATGCCTTAATACTAAGCTACATTCCCTGTGCTTTTAAACTTTTTATTTTTTAATTTTGAGGTAGGGTCTCCCTAAGCAGGAAAGCTTGGCTTAAACTTGTGATCCTCTTGCCTCAGCCTCTCAGAACCTTGACATGCATGACTGAAGGCAGTGTTTTGATCTTCCTGTTCGTACCCGGGTTTCTCATTCAGGGTGACACTTCCCAGAGCATAAACTCCTGGGCTTTGTTCTCTTTTGTTCTTGCCTGTGGACTTGGTCTGTTTTGTTCATAGATGTCCCCAACATCTGGCACTTGCACATATAGTCAGCACTCGATAAATTTTTTTGTTAAATGAATGAACTCCTAGGTTATAGTTTCATTGTTAGAATCCCTGGCTTGTGCTAAGGACACATACTTGGTAGCAATTAGTGTTTCCTCCCCTTCGTGTGTGCCTGTTCCTCCATCCTAAGAGCTCTCCTCCTGCTCAGCCAACTCTATCTCCCAGAGTCAGAAGCCTGAAGTACAATCTTCACTCGTGCCTTCTCTGATCATCCCTGGCAGGATACCTTCTTTCTAGGAAGCGCCAGATGTCCTTGTATACCAGTCATTGACACAGCACAGGTGTGCTTGCTTACATGGTGCGAGTGTCTTGGGGATTTTTGCTGAATGAGTGGACACAGATCAAACATTCTGGCACCCCAAAATAATAGTAGACTCTTGAAAGGTGAAGGATCAATGGGGCCCAGACCTCAGTCAGACTCATTTTTTGTGCCTTCAGATGTGGAATTTCAGGAAACCAGGCAAAGGGACTGGGGTACCTTCTGATTCTGACCCTATCACTGGTTATTTATATGCTTTGGACAGGTCATATCCCTACCTAGGCCTCAGTTTCTTCATCTGCAAGAGGGGTGTCCAGGATGAGATGACCTTTAAACGTGTACTTTAGATCCTCATGCTGGGTGACACATCTGTCAGAGATGCTCTGGTAGGAGGCTGGGTGTGGTTCACAGCCCCAAAGTGACTGAGTCAGGCCAGAGTGGGCAGTGTGTTGATGTATGGAAGGCAGAACTGGGATATACCATGGAGTAACAGAAACATTCCAGTGAAGAGACGCTTCAGAAAGAAAATGGGGCGCACTGAGATTGGAAATGGGCATGAGGATTCAAAACGAAGGGAGGAGGCTCATGACTGATGGTATGGCTCCTGTGCATTGTAGTTGTGTGTCTGCGTGTGTGTGTGTGTGTGTATGTGTGTGTGTGAGCAGAAAGGCTCAAGAAATGTGATATCCCATAGGACAAAGCCATAAATAGCTCCTGATTCAGCAGTGGGATATAGTATTGCAATGAGCGCATGTGTAGACCTCCCTCCATCCCCAAACACACACACACACACACACACACACACACACACACCACTGGTGAGTTCTCCACATGGCTCCTCTCCTTCCTGGTCTATGAAAGTGTGCTGCCCTTTCTGGACATCTAGGCTCCTGAGAGGGTGTCCCACATGGGTCTTTGCATCTCTTAGGCTCTCCTCTGCCTCATTCAGGTCTAGAAAGTATGTTCTTGAAAAAATCCCTGGCGCCCTCATCTAAGCATTACTCGAGATACAGTGCCTACTGCTCTGGCTCATAATCTGCCCCTTCAGCCCTACGTTGAAGGCTTCTCATTTAAAATGGCCTAATAACATTTATCCTGCATATCTTGTGGCAATGGTGGACAATGAAAAGAATTAAAGTTGAAGGCATGAAAAATAGAAAATATCACACTCTGTGTGTATGTGCGCATGTGTGTGCGTGTGTCACTGTGTGTCCAACCTAGGGTCCTCACACTGAGCTACATTGTGAGCCCTTCTTTATTTGCTCCAGTCTGGGTGACTTAGCAAACTATTGAGACTCTGTGTTAAAAATAAAAATAAAAAAGCCAGCAGTAGTGGTGCACACCTGCAATCCCAGCATTCGGGAGGCTGAGGCAGGGGGATTGTTGTGAGTTCAAAGCCAGCCTGGCCTACAAAATGAGCTCAAGACCAGCCTGAACTGCAGAGACCCTGTCTCAAAAAGACAAAAAAATTTTAAAAGGCTGGGGATGTAGCTCAGTGTGAAGGACCCAGAATCAGTGCCCAGCACACATACCCACACAAACAGTGGGAACAACAGAAATAACAGCAAACAGTTTCCTTGGAACTGCCCTGGCCAGGCAGCTCATTAACCAGAATTCACTTTCCCTACCTGTAAGTGCCGGAGTACCTCACACTTCCTGTGTCTGAGCTTCAGTAAACTTCGCTTTGAGTGGGAGAAACACCCTTTCCCTGCCTTCTCTCAGTGTTCTGAAGATAAATAAGATAAATGCAAGCAGTACTTCTACCTTCCTAGAAAGTACTGCCTGACTTTAAGGAATTGCTGATCAGCAGCACTAGCATTGTTACTGGTAAATTCATTCCAGGTACTTAATCCAAATCCAGGCCAGGGAGACCAGAGAAACCCCAGAAGGAAGAAGCATTCTTAGTGCCCTGGGAGAACTTGCTGACATCCACATTTCTATCTAGCGGTGACCCTGTTCCACTTAGATGCTCACCTTACCTTAGGAAATACATGCACCTTATCCTTCCAGTGCAAGAATGACTGCGTCACGTTGCACGATAAGAAATTGGTTCAGAATGGGTGTGGTGGCACATGCCTGTACTCCCATCACTCTGGGAGACTGAGGCAAGAGGATCACAAGTTCAAGCTCAGCGTGGGCAACTCAGCAATTTAGTGAGATCTCTGTCTGTCTCCAAGTTTAAAAGATAGAAAAAAGACTGGGAATGTAGCTCAGTGCAAAGGCCCTGTGTTCACTAATCTCCAGTACTTCCAAAACAAGGGGGTGGATCATCCTCAGTGGAGCTGGGATACCAGAGTTTCATGGCACGTGCCCTATACCTACTAGAAAACTGTGTAACAGATGCAGGGTGTGACTGTGCTGGGATTTGGCACCCTCGGCCAGTCAGCAGAGTACAGTGAGCCAGCAAACTTGTCCAGGGCAACACCAGGGCTCAGATGATAATCACAGACTTCTAGCATGGATGGGCTCTGCTCCAAGACTCCTGAGAGACTCCTGGAGTCTTGAACTAGACTAGTTTTGAACTAGAGTAAGGAGAATAATTAGAAAGTATTCTGGGTTGAATCCCTCCCACTTCCTTTTGTGTTGGCCTGTTAAAGGCTATTTCTAAGTCAGCATCCAATCTTAGAAAGATCCTAGCCCAGTATTGTTCTCAAATGTACCTCTTCTGTGGTTTTGACAAGGTGGCCTAAAACTGTGAATCATGCAGATGCTTCCATTTACAAAAGGCCAGCTCAAACTGGTTTAAACCATGGCAAAACAGATCTGAAGAGTTAAGAACTTCAGAGACTGGCTCCCAGGTGTGTTCCTACCTTGGCTTCATGATAGCACTGGGGCTCAGGGCTTGGGTCTTTCTCTCTGTTTGGCCTTCCTGGGAGCACAAGCTTTGCCCTCAGGACGGTTGCTTCACAATGACAGGTTGGTGTTATCAGTCCAGTTGCCACACCCAGGCCCAGCAGTGGGCTGAGGAATAAAGGTTCTTTGTTCCAGCATTGCTTTCCTCGGATCAAAAAACCTTTCCTGGAAGGTGACATGGAACAGCCCTGGCCTCGTCATCCAGCAGTCATGGGCAGATTTGATGAAATCACCTTTCTTGGTTCTGTGCAATTGCTTGGGGGTAGCACAGATGTTGGGATGCACCTGTACCTCTCACCTGTGAATTCAAGAAAGGGCAAGTCCTGGAGCTGGGGGCAGCAGCACACGCCTATGTCCCAGCGCTCCAAGAGGCTAAGGAGAGAGTGATTGCAAGAGTCCAAGGCTAGCCTCGGCAATTGAGTGACTTAGTAAGATCCTGATTTAAAGTATAAAAAACAAACAGGTCTGAGGATATAGCTTGGTTTGAAGGCCTTGGTTTGTCCTCAATACCCCCACAACACAGACACGGACAGACAGACAGACAGACAGACAGACAGACACACACACACACACACACACACACACACACAAAGAAGAAAGTGGGGGAAAGAGGAAAAGGAAGAGGAAGAAGAACAGAAACACCCTGAAGAACTAACAGTAACCCCTTACCTGTTTTGCACACATGCCTGATGGATACTTCATTTAGTGTCTTATTTAATAATCATAGAAATGACAGTGTAACATAGCTAAATAATTTTTCTAATTCCCACCATCACTAAGCAGAGGAAAACGAGTGAGAATTCAGGCCCACCTGAGCCTTCGCTCTCCCTCCCTGTAGCCAATCTCGCCTGAAATGACTCTTGTCAACTTCACTCACCCCCATCCATCGGTGGAAACCTTCCAGGGCCGCCGTAAGCACGAAATGAAGAATCGCTCCACCCTCTACCCTCGCATTTAAACTGCTTAGCCCAAATCTCAAACACCACCCACTTGCCCGGGATGGGTCTTTCCCTGTCACACTCAGCGCAGAGCACCCAGCCCAACTGGGGCGATTTCCTCACCCCAGCCCTTGCCCGCCTTCAAGCTCCAACTTCAGCATTGTCTTGCAACCCGGCCAGCCCTCCTCAATCTCCCACTGCATCCCTCCGAAGTCCTATTAAACAGCACACCCTGTCCTGCTCTTTCGTTTCTTTCTTGCGCAATTTATGGCTTGTGTACAATTGTTTCATGTGGACAAATCTTACTCTGCTATTCATTTTTAAGTGTTCAGCTCAATACTCGGCACGTGGCAGGCACTCAACAAACATTCAGTGATAAATTAGGGCAAAGACCACCTCTTATTTTTCTGTATCCTTAATAATACTGAGTCTGCTCCTGAGCACATGGTTGGTGACTAATGGACTAATTGACTTCGGGCTAATTTCTCCCCAGGGCTGGGGAAAGGCACACAGACAAAGAAGTTGGCATGACCCTTGTCAGTTCAGAGGGAGGCCTTTTGCAAATGGACCCTGTCAAGCTTGCATTTGCTCGTGGCCCTAAACTCATTTAAACAAATAGAGCATATGAGACCAGGGCTCCTGGGAAACCACTTAGCTCCCCTATGGGGAATGTTGGCACATTCATTTCCTCCCCCAGGGGGCAGAGAAAAACAGCCGAGGCTTTGAGACCCTCTGTGCTGCAATTTAATTTACTCATTTACTCAAGCACAGTGTCTCAGGGTGCTGCTGCTCCGGAGTCCTAGGAGGAGAGGTGGTATTGTTTACTGAGTGTTGTGGGGTCAGGGACTGGCGTTTGGGAGGGATGGCCCTGGCTAGGACTCCTGCTGGGTCCGCAGATTTCTAATGAAACCCTCCAGATCCTGCACTCCTGTTGCCCAGCCAGCTCTCCAGTCTTCTCTTCAGCCTCTTGGTGCTAACTGCACTCTCTGTTCTGCAGCTCAAATTCTCCCTTTGGTAATCATGTGTTTTACTCGGATTCCCAACCTCAACTGTAGTCTCCACTACAAGGGCTCAAGGCAATCACCTGTAGAACTCAGGGAGGAGCAGGAGGAGGCAGGGGAGTTCATGCAGTAGACAAATCTCTAAGGTTGCTTGCAGCATTTTCCTAGCAACTTTCAGCAAAAAAAAAAGGGGTCAGAAAAGGAAAGTGGGCAGCCAGGCCGAGTGGTCTGTCCAGGAGAGGCTCTTGGTGAAGGA
Source organism: Dinomys branickii (assembly GCA_004027595.1). NCBI lineage: Eukaryota > Metazoa > Chordata > Mammalia > Rodentia > Dinomyidae > Dinomys > Dinomys branickii. The sequence continues at coordinate 26,566 of PVLD010006153.1, read as the reverse complement.
TGACTGACTTTGCCTTCAAGGTTCAGTGGAGACAAACTTGTGAAGTGACTTCAGTTAACTGGAGACTTCCCATGATAGTATTGGTTTTATGTATCTGGCAAATCTGCATATTTGAATCCCTGGGTTCAACCAACTGCGGATTGAAAATATTTTTTAAAAGTTGTGGGCTGGGTATGTTGCTCAGTAGTATAGCACTTTGCCTAGCAATTGCAAGTCCCCGGTTTGAGGCTCAGTGCTGGAAAAAAAAATTGTGTCTGTATTGTACATGTACTGATTATGTCTTCCTGTTATTATTTCCTAAACAATAATGTATGGGAACTGTTTACATTGTAATAGATATGTAAGTCTTCTAGCAAAGGTGTGCCAAAGCTAGATGCAAATACTACGCCACTTTATATGAAGGACTTGAACACCTGAGGGTTTGGGTGTCCTGGAATGCTAGAACTATTTCCTGTGGATTGTAGAAATAACTGTACCTGCCTGCCTCAGCACGCTGTGCAAGTCAAACGGGGTGCTGTGTGCAAAGGGCTTAACACAGTGCTGAACGGATAGAAAGCCAATCTCTCCTCTTTCTTTCTTTCTTTCTTTCTTTCTTTCTTTCTTTCTTTTCTCTTCTTTTTCTTTTTTTGAGACAGGGTCTAGCTATGTAGTTCAGGTTGGCCTTGAACTCACAGCAATCCTCCTGCTTCAGCCACCTGAGTGCTAGGATTATAGGAATGCAATACCCTGCCAAGCCTGAAAACCTGAAAACCCCTTTCTAAATGTTAGTTGTTAGCCAGGCATGGCAATGCGCACCTGCAATCCCAGAACTTGAGAGGTTGAAGCAAGTTCAAGGCCTTCTTGATCTGCATAGTGAGGTCCTCTCTCTCTAAAAAAAAAAGAAAAAGTTAGTCCTCATTCACTTTCCAAACCCCTTCCCCAAATCAGAGCCCTATTAGAAAGCCTCAAGATTTGACCTAAAGCCCCCCACCCAGCATGATGAAACAGGAAAAGAGCAACGTTTTGAGTCTGTAGACCTGGAATATGAGATATAGCTTTGAATTCTACCTGTATGTAGTAGCTGTATAACCCTGGCCCAGTCTCCTGCCTCTTCATGCCATCTCTTGACATCTTGAATGATATTAATTAGATCATTCCAAGCCAGGCATGGTGGCACACGCCTGTAATCCCAGCACTCAGGAGGCTGAGGCATGAAGATTGCTGCAAGTTTGAGACCAGCCTGGGCTACAAAGTTAGCTCAAAGCCAGCCTGAACTGCATAATGAGACCCTGCCTAAAAAAAAATTTTTAAAAATAAAATAAAATAAAAAAATATATATGTATATATATACATCATTCCATGGGGTTGGACATAGGAAAAAAATAGGTAGACTAAAACAGTACCCACCATAAAACCAAGGAGTGGTGATTGCTATAAAATCAGGTACTTCTCCCCAGAGTGTGCAAGAGTGACAGCTCAGTGTTGCCTGCTTCCCGCTCCACCCCACTCCTTCTGCAAACTCTCTGGATTCAAAGGAGACAATGCATGTAAATGAACAAAGCTGGCATTTACAGAGGTCAGAGCAGGCACTTGGAGGACAATAGGACTTCATCTTGTCTTTGAAATCCCAAGGTTACAGTTAGAGCAGAGCTGGACTACCAGGTGAGTGCAAGAGCCTTAAGTAGAAGGTAGAGGGAAGCAGCCAGGGGAACTCATCCAAAATGGCAGCTTGGGAGGAAGTAGCCGGCTGCTTGTTCTGGAACCTCTCAGAGCAGTGTTTAGAATGTTCTCTGTCATTAATCCTATTTAAAGCCTTGCTGCTGAGAGGGGAGGCGGGAGTCCTGTTTCAACTTGCAGGAGTGAGGTTCCCTGCAGTCACTTCCCACCTCTGCTGCTCTGCTGCTGCAGGGCTGAGCTCAGTGCTGGGAGGAGCAGGGGCCTTGGGCCTCCTCGGACAGCTCTCAGGCTCTCCCTTCCCTTAGACCTGCATCTGACTGTCTGGCTGACGGCCTTGGTCTCTGCTGAGGGAGAAGCTGCTTGCTAAGGCCACAGGCAGGCGGGCTGCCATGGTAATGAAGGGGTGTTGAAGACAGGTGACTTTCCTTTGAAGTACAGAGGGGGTGGGGACAAAATAGGGGGACTCACTCTATCAAGAGTGTTTACTGGGGAAGTTCTTCTGCCTCTGGGATAAGCAGGTCTCTAGCTGATTTTTAAAGCCGAGAACAAATATTCCCAGCTTCTCTTTGAAATTCTCTTGGAAAAGCCAGATCTGAGGAGGAGACTCCTTTGCCTGGGAAGGGAAATACATGAGGCAACCTGCTATTAATAATGTAGGGTTAGCCTTTGGCAGAGAAAGAATAATAGGTAGTGTTGACCTCTATGGTATTATTATTTTTGGGAGGCCAAAAAGAGACTTTTTTTCTAAACATCTCTTTGTGATTGTGCATGAATGCTCGAGATTCATCCGTGGACAAGGCAGCATCTCTCAGTGCTGCCTACAGACCAGAGCTCACGGTAGCTCTGACACTTACTAGCAGTAAGACTGGATAAATTGTCCGCCAGCAGCTGACTTATCTGCAAAGGGAAGAGAATGCCTGCCCTCATCATAAATATCTATATATCACTGGTTATCATCAAATGCAAATGAAGCGAACCTGTGTTAAGTCACTGAGTACTCGAGGGGGAAGCACCTCCTTTGCCAGGGTCTCCTCCTCCCTACAGCCTTTGCTCTCCAACATCCCCATAAGCTTTAGGGCAAAATGTTCTCACTTCAACCACTGATAAGAGCTAGCCCTTGTTGCCCCCTCCTCCATGACTAAGGTCAGAGCCTCTCCTAACAAGCGTGGCCCGCTGTCGTGTGACCTCTATACCATGAACAGGAAAGTACTTTGGGAGTCGAATCAACTTTTGAGAAAGGTGGAATCTTTAGCAGCAGGTGTAAATATGCCAACAGGAAACTAAGCTGACTAAACTGAGACCCATCCTGGTCAGGCCAAATGACCTTTGTAAAGACACTTAATTATTTTGTATCCTAGGTTTTCCTCTCAATAGAATGAGGGTAATAAAACAAATCTCGTATCTCCAGTTGGTTTGCAGAAGGGTGGCAAGAGACTGAATGAATCGCTGCAAATATAAGGTAATTTAGACCCCTGGGGTTGTCATTGTCAGGCTGTCCTTGATAAACACCCACTTGGCAGCAGTCTCCTTATCTTGAAGCATAGCCAACTGCACTATGATTTGCATTAAACTTCCACGATGCCAGCACCATTCTCATTGCCTTGAAAGCAGCAAAAGCAGTTGGAGGAAATATGCTATTTTAGGACTTAACATTGAAAAGCAAGAAAAAAAAGAAAGAAAGAAAAAAATCAATGTGCACATAAAGGGATAATTTAACAGGAAGTTACTGTGAGGAAAGGGGAGAGATATTCTATGCTAACTTCTCCTCAAGTGGAACTTGACATTTATGCAGCAAGCAAAATCACTACACTGTAAAAACAAGTTAATAGCCCAATTATCACTAAGCAGGGACAGAGAGGGTGACTAGAACTATCTCTAAGTGGTCTCTGGGGGTTCAAGGACAAACACTTGTTTTAGACTGACAGGATCTTGTCCTGGGCATCAGATGTGTCCCGTATGTTTCTTTTTCTTCTCAAGAGTTGAGATGATAATTCATAGAGCCCTTTCTATGTTTAAAGTCCAAACATTCTTTCATTTGATCTTTGGCAATATTAAAAAGCATAGGGCTAGCCATGGTGGTGCATGCCTGTAATCCCAGCACTTGGGAGGCTGAGGCAGGAGTATCGTTGCTAGTTCGAGACCTGCCTGGGCTACAAAGTGAGCTTGTTAGCCAGCTTGAACTGCATAGGAAGACCCTGCCTCAAAAAGAAAAAAACTAACAAACAAACAAGCATAGGAACAGCCAGTACCCCTAACCTCAGTTAGAAGTGAGATAATCAAGGCTTTGTGAGATTAAACCACATATGAGCCACAGAATTAAGCAGAGATTGCTTCTTTCTTTGGTTTATATCCTTAACACCCAAGCCAAAACACACTGACTTTAAATTAGAATTTGATGGAGCTAATTGTCAACCTGACCAACATTTTACCCAGTGCAAGAATCAGCAGGTGGTTATCCAACTCTGCTTGAAGATTTACACCAACAAGAACAATACAATCCTGCTTTCTGAGACAAATCATTCTGTTTTTAACACTCGTAAATGTTGTGGGATTTTGGTGAAGTTAAATAGAAATTTCCCAGCAATGTCTACCCAAAGGTCAACATACCTGTGTATGTTGAAGCTACAGCAGGTTTTGGAAAGAATGCAGCAATTGCCCAGGTCTAAGTGGTGCATCCACCTTGAGCTGGTGAGTGAGCTCAGGGCCCTGCCACCAGGCTGGTCATCCTACTTTACCATGCCCTGATTCTGCCCACTTGAGCAATCCTAACAAGACTACTTCCTTTTCTACATCAAAGTCTTACAGATATTCAAAAAACACAGCCTAGGCTGTTTGAGTTTCTTCCTTTGCAAATGTAACATTCCTACTTCATTTCACCATTACATATAGGATATTATTTCTTCACTCAACAAATTATTTCAAGAGAATTAACTTTGCTTGACATCATGCTAGAAGCTAAGAACAGAGTAGTGAGCAAGACGAATTTGTCCCTGTTTTCATGAAACTTCATGGGATAGTTCGGTAGGAAATACAGTCAGTGACAAATAAAATAAGGTGTGGTGAATGAAACGCAGTAGCAAATAAGGTGAGCAAAGAGTTATACAGTGGCAGGTGCTTGGCCATCCAGGGGTCCTGTTCGGGAAGCCACCTGGTCTGTGCCACCAGCAACCATCCTAGGTGCTTGGGTGCCCGCATGCTGACTTGTTAAGGTCTCCACAAAGTCTGGGCCCCTGAAGAGGTCACGTGAATCTAAATATTTGTTCAAGACAGACAGAAACCATTCCCCTTTCTTTCTCCCTCTTTTCCCACTCAACTATTGTCTGGGCAAGTGTAGGCGGAGTTTGCTTTTTCACCAGATTCTCTGTGTTGCTGACTTCTGGAGACCTGTGGACACTTAAAATCCCTATGATCTACTATCCAGTCAGAGCTGTTTAGTATTTTTAATGGAGGTGAAGCAATTCACAATTTATTCCTCTTCTAGTTTATCTTCTCATTTGGGTCCAAGATTCTAGTCTGTAACAATCCTTCTTATGTCCTTTTCTTTTAACAAAGTTATGTTTGCAAGAGCTAGAAACACGCTCAGTTTATCTCGGTTCATGGGAGTTTATTGTTAAGGACAAAATGAGCTTCTTCTGGGCCCAGGGAAGGATCTGAAAGGTCTATTGTTTGTACCCAAGGAGGTGGCCACTGTAGCTGTAAAGAGAGAATGACATTTGTAGCCCACCCGCTACTGAACTCTTCTCCCTCTTCTCCCTCTTCTTCTTCTTCTCCTTCCTCTCCCTCCTCTCCCTTTTTTATTCTTCCTCATACTTCTGTCTGTGGTTTCTTTTTGTTCGCGGTTTCTCCCTGTTGTCTTTTCTCTATGTATTTTACTTCTACATTATCTTATCAGCTGCGTTTTTCCACTTCCGAGCACCCAGAAGATCTCATTCAGCCAGCCATCCTTATCAAAAATCTTGTGCACAGCCCAGACTGTTTCTCTCAGATGCTGTCCCTGATCTAATCAGCTGTGGTCAGGACAGCAGCTTCGTGTCAAAACATGTATACCCACTGGAGCACAAAGAATCTCTCACAAGAGGGGTGTGGATGTGCAGGTCTCTGAGCACAGGCTCTTCCACTCACCAGAAGTGTTCTGAGGGCTTGATGACTAGCTCTTCATTTATGTTAGGATGTCACTCCCTCGGGTACTTGTTTTGTGCTTTCCGGATTTTGTCTCTCCGTGTCTTAGCTTCAGACCCAGTATCTCCCTTACAAAATCGGCAGTTTCGCTTTTCCTCCTCACATGTGTATCGGAAGCAAGAATCGTGACCCCCAACCACTTGTCACTTGACCCAGAGACTTACTGTTTTCCGTCCAATTGATATAATGCCTGTTATAACAGGAATCTCTTAGGCATCAACAAAGGGATTGTCCAAACTTGCGGTGGAACTGGCAGTCTCGCCGCGTACCCTCTCTTTTTGTCTCTATATCTAGCTTTCGATGAGCAACCAGGAAGAGAGACTCAGAAACTGGTCTCCGAAAGGGTGGAGACACGTATATCTGAGGTTCTTGTGGTCAGACACTCTGGGATCATTTCTTTTCTTTTACTTGGCAGAGCTTTATAGGAACTGTGCAACCAGAAGGCTGCCACTCGAGTGTTCACGGGCTACTCCCAGCGACAAGCGTGGGCTCCGGTTACTCTTGCTGCTTATAAGTGGAGGCATCCAGAGCTGGGCTATAGTTATTATAGCATGAACTGAGGTCAGCAGAGAGGATCTGTAAGTATGAAATAGAAGCTTAGTAGTCCCCCTTATCCACTGGATACGTTCCCCTGTGGATGCCTGAGACAGCATGTACTTGTGGTGATGTGAAATGGTAACAGTGCCCATGAAGAGATGAGGGGCGGCAAATCCTCTAGGAATTATGATCCAGCATTGCTGTAAGGGCTCCTCGAATGCAAGTGCTGTGATGCCACCACAGTCCATCTGATAACCCCAGTGGCTGCTAAGTGACTAACAGGAGAGTAGCACATATAGCGTGAATGTTCTAGACAAAGAGGTGACTCATGTCTGGTGGGGATGGGGGGTGAGGGGATGACATGAGATTTCATCACACTACTTAGCATGAAGTATAATTTACAATTGGCGAATTTTTTTCTGGAATTTTCTATTTAATATTTTTGGACATCAGTTGACTGTGGGTAGTAGAACCATAGAAAATGAGAAGGGAGAATGTGAGAGACAAGAATATTTGACTGCATGATCAATATATCCTTACTGTCCACTCTCTGATTTTCAAAGTGTGGACATTTGTTAGAAATGCGAAGTCTCAGCAATATCTCCAAGTTACAGAAGCAGAAACTCAAGGTGAGACCCAACCATCTGCATCTTAGCAAGCACTCTGCGTGGTTTTCATACCTCTCAGTTTGGAGATTCCTTGCCTTAAATCTGAGAGACCAGATTTACTTTTTTACTTTCTCACACACGACTGAAAAAAGGTCCATTTTTACTTTTTCACACATGACTGAAAAAAGGGATAAAGAGGAAGAGATTCACATTCTAGAAGTTTGCAGTAGCAAATGACACAATTTTGTATATGTGAATGTTTATATATTTTATATATAAACTTCATATGTGTATATACTTACGTATTACATACATGTGAACATACCTTGTAAACTATCATGCAATTCAAAGAGTATGTTCTTTTGAGAGTTTTGTTTTGTTTTGGTCTTTGTGAGACAGGGTCTTGCTATGCAGTTCAGGCTGTCCTTGAGCTCACTTTGTAGCCCAGGCTGGTCTCAAACTCACAACAATCCTCCTGCCTCAGCCTCCCAAGTGCTGGGATTACAGGAGTGTACCACCACACCTGGCCTCTTTTGAGAGTTTGTATAGTGTGATTCCTTTTACTTTGCACTCAAAACTAATTAATAGAGGAACAAAGAAACAGTGAAAGTACACATACACAAAAAAATAAAAATAGCACAGTTATCATTCACAAAGACAAGGTTGGAGACTGCGACTTGAGTCAGTGGCAGATATCCCAAGAAACGCACCTATGAGGAGACAGGGGTTCAAGGGTGCCACACATCACAGGAAAGGAGACATTAAGACAAGTAAGAGGGCTGGGGATATAGCTCAGTGGAATAAGTGCTTGCCTAGCAAGCGCAGGGTCCTGAGTTCGATCCCCAGTACCGCCAAAAAAAAAAAAAAAGACAAGTAAGAAGCATTTCTCCATAATGACTCCTGGACACTTATCCCACAAGGTCTGGCCATCAGGCCAAGAGCCAGCAAGTGTGGCTCATCCCCCAAGGCTAGAGATCCACACTAAACCAAGGACCTGATGCCTCCCCTCTTATTCCCTACGCCTGGGCACTGCCTGTATCTCTAGGTATCTTCCTGGGGTCTCTTTGGGACAATGTACGCTACAGGTTCTGAAATGGGTCATAATAGTCCACTTGTTAAATAAACTCTACACCACGCTCTGTACCATGGTTAAACGCTGACTCCCTTCCTGACCCCCAAATTATGTCTAATCACATTTTCCAGCATAGCTCATCAAAAGCTCTTCGATGAAATTAAATGACTTATGAAAAGCTTTCAATTATAAACTGCATAAAGACAAATCAGTAATTAAATGCATACAATCTAGGAACATCTCAGATTTGAATATAAATTCTTCCTCACTGTTGGATTCCTGGCAAGAATTGAAAGCTCAAACACCTAAATTCCTTCCCCAAGTCAAAGTTCAAAGAAGCTGATCTCCATAATCAAATTCACTTACTTATGTGAGTTATAGTTCAAGGAAATTAAAGTCTGAAATCTAACCTCTTCCATTTTTTATTCTGCTCAGACTCAGCCAGCAGAGATCCTGACGGTCAGGTTGAGCTGGGATTCCTCCATCTGCTGCAACCTGGGCTCCTGCTGGATGGTGTAATTCCTTCAGGGCCTTGGAAGTTTTATTAATCCAATGCCAAGTCTAAGACAACTCATTCTGAAAGGGCTTGATCAGTGAACAGGATACATGAAGTGATCACAGTACAGCTTCATGTACTCCCACACTGCCAATTAAGAATATCATTCAACTTTCCACCACTAAGGCCAGGCAAAATGATCTTCAGGCTCCAATATTTAATGCCATCTCAGGGCCATTCTATCAAAGGGGACTTTGGCATCCACTTCACCGCCATGCCTTTCAGCTGATTTTAAGTTATCTGGAATGCATAACTGATGAACTTAATCTCAGTTGGAAGAAATCTGCTAGCAATAGGTTATTTTTCCACCCTGTGTTATTTTCAGCACTAAGAGTTTACCTGAACTAGACTGAGATGCTCCCCGTGCATAAGATCTGTGCTCTCCGAGAAGGGCATAGAGATACCACTGCCTTCTTAGACAACTTGCAAATGTGTATTAGTGTCGTCCAACCCTCCAGCCTTGAGTTCCTGGAATCTCAGGGCTCTGTTGAGGGTGAACTTTGTCTGGCAACTCCAGCCTCTGTTGTATCAAGTGATTAGGTTTTTCTCGGTTCTGGACCACAGAGAAACAGCTATGCATTTTTGTTTTGTAATTTTTTTTTAGGAGCAAGAATCTTATAGTGATTTGTTTATTTTTGTTTGTTTGTTTTGAGACAAGGTCTTTCTATGTAGTTTAGGCTGGCCTTGAACTTATTGTGTAGCTCAGGCTGGTCTTGAACTTGTGGTGAGACCTCCTGTCTCAGCTTCCCAAGTGCTGGGATTATAAAAGTTTTCAATAGCAAATGACACAATTTTGCATATGTAAATGTTTATATATTTTATATATAAACTTCATATGTGTACAGGTACTTGTATGTATTACATACTATATGCATAAACATGTGAATATATCTTATAAACTACCAAGTAATTCAAACATTATGTTCCTTTAAGAGGTTTTGTTTTTTTGAGGCAGGGTCTTGTTATGCAGTTCAGGCTGTTCCTGAGCTCACTTTGTAGCCCAGGCTGGTCTCAAACTCACAACACATGCCACGATGGCTGGTTTAGAGAAGGTTTTAAATGTAATCTTAAAAATAGGCAAAATATCTAAATACCCATTTCTCTAAAAAGAACATAGAAATGCCCAAAAGCACATGAGATGATGCTTGACATCTGTATCAATTAGGAAATATAAATTAACATGCAATGATATGCCACATTCAGTAGGACAATGACAGTAAAGAAAAGACAGCTACAATGTTGACAAGAAAGTGGAGAAAGTTGTACTGCTAGCGATGATGTAAAATGCAGAGCCACTTTGGAAAGCAATCTGGAAATTCCTCAAAAACCTGTGCATAAAGTCACCATTTGATCCAGAAATTTAATTTTAGCTACATACCCAAGAGAAAACAGAGTTATGTCCACCCAAACATTTGTACATGGATGGTCACAGCTGCTCTTTTCATCGTGGTCAAAAGACGGAAACGACCTATGTCTGTGGGCTGGTGGTGGGTGAATGTGGTACATTTGTAGCATGGAGCGCTAGGATTCAGGATGAAAAGGAACGGGGCACTGATACGTGCTACAGCGTGAACAGACCTGTGAAACACATGCGGAGTGAGAGCAACCAGCCACAGAAGACCACGTGCTGTGCTGCGGTTTAGACGGGCGATGTCCTCCCAAGGGCTTCTGGGATTCCTTTGTTTTGTTCTGTTTGTGTCTTTTTCAGACAGGGTCTCTCTATGCAGTTCCGGCTGGCCTCGAGCTCACTTTGTAGCCCAGGCTGGTCTCAAACTCGCAACAATCTTCCTGCCTCAGCCTTCCCAGTGCTGAGATTACAGGTGTGCGCCTCCACAGTCGACAGGGCTTCTGTTTTTGGAATTGAGGCTTTTGGAACCTGACTGGCTCGTGGGGGGGGAGGGGCTATAACTCATCAATGAAGAGTTCAGGGCTGATGCCAGGTAGGTCTGGGGCAAGGGGTGGGGCACTGGGGCTGTATTTCTCTTCCTGGCCCCTCCTCCTCTCGCCTCCTCCTGCCCCTCCTTTGCCATGCCCCTCTGCCTTGGAGCCAGCCAACCATGGGCTGGAACCTTCAATAACCGTGAGCCCAGATAAATCTCTCATCCTTTAAATTGTGGGTATTGGCTCTGTTGTCCCAGCCTGAAGAAAGTGACTAAGACACGCTGTACGGTTCTGCGTCTGTGAACTGTCCAGAGTAGGTGAATCTGTACAGACAGAAATAGATTGGAGGCTGCCTGGGGCGGGGGAGCAGGGAGTGGTTGGAAGGGAAATCAGGAGCGCCTCCCAGAGTGTTTCTCTCTGCGATGAGGAAATGTTCTAAAACTGAGTGTGGTGATGGTTTCACAATTTTGTGACTATACTAAAAGAAAAAAAACACTGAAAGTCAAACTTGGGGAACTATGTGGTGTGTGAATTACATCTCAGTACCGCACCTAAAAAAGAAACCAAACTGAACAAAAATTGTGGGCTCCTTGAAGGCAGAGACCATGTTTTATACTTCTTTACGCAGAGAATAGAAGTAAAGATGAATAAGGGATGGACCTCGCTCATTTCTCTCTAGGTGAAGTTTCTACCAAGCAAGCCCTGATAACAGTGAGAACAATACAAGATCCCATTTCTCTCTTCCCTTCCCTTCCTTTTTTCCTCTTCCCCTTTACTTTTTCTTTCCTCTTCTCTCTTCTCTTTCTTCCTTCCCTCCTTCCTTCCCTTCTTTCCTTCCTTCCTTCCTTTTTGAGGTACTGGAGATTGAACCCAGGGCCTTTGCACTGAGCTACGTCCAGCCCTTTTAAAATTTTGAGACAGGGTCTAGCTAAGTCTCTAAATTCCAATCCTCCTGCCTCGGCCTTCCAGAGTTCTGGGATGCCAGGCACGTACTGTCCTCTCTCAGCTGAAGGATCCGTTTCTTAATGATATTTCTGAAGATTGCACCAGGTAGAGATAGAGTTCATCTCCCCATGGTCATCCTTTTCCTTTGCAATTTATTAAAGCATTTGGAGAAGGTTGGTTCCAGAAATATCAAGAAAAACAGGCACTGGAAAGCCAATCTTCTTGTGTTTGTGTTTGCAGCTGCTGTACAGTCCATAGCAGCTGAATTGCCCTGACCTGTTTAAATGCATTAGTGCACTGAGGCCCCTTGGTCATAAGTGCTTTCCAGCAATCTCTACCCCAAGCCTCTCCTTATTCCCATATACTCACAGTCTTCTTGTGTTTGTGCTTGCGGCTACTGTGCAATCCATCGCAGCTGAATAGCCCCAACCAACTCTGCTATTGTTGGTCCCACATTGTTCTCCATTGTGCAGGGGCTCTGTGCAGGTCCTCAGTCTACTTTTCTCTACCAGAAAGTTAGAGAATGTTCACAGCTCTGGGGCAGGACAGGGCCCTGCAGTCTGTTCTCTGGTCCCGGAGAGTCTTTGCCAAGAACGCTGACTCCCAGCCAAAATGCCAGTGCTAGGAAGTGAGTTCGATCCTGTTCTAAAGCTGAGGCTCTCACAGTGTTGGTCCCAGACCCTCAGCCCTCCTGCCCTCTCCTTTCTTTGTTGCTCTCCCTCTCCTTGTCCTTAGGGCTTTGTTCTGCAGTCCATGAGGCACAAAGGACAACAGCATTTGCAGTGAGACAAACACAGTCAGCCTCTTCCCTCCTCTTCCTGTCTATGTGAACGTGGCCAAGTCGCTTAACCCTTGTGAATCTTTACTTCCTTCATTAGTAAATGGAGATAATTTCGGTTCCCTGGGGAGTAGGGATGGCGGTGCAAAGATTAAATGAGTTAGTTTGAACGTAGCCTTTGCTGCGGGGTCTGGCCACTGGTAAGTGCTCTGCGACTGGGAGCAGCTGTTCTTATTTCCTGCTTTCACTGGGCAGAAAACTCACCCTAGACAGTGGGGTGTTCAGGCGCCCTAACATGCCGACTCCCCAGCCTCTTTGCTATTGGGCATGGTCCCATTTGTCTGGACTTGCAACCTCTTCCCTCTCCCTTTTCATAAATCTGCTCCCTTGAGCGCTATGATAGGGGAGGGGCGGTGCCCTGGATTGCACACACATGCACACACCCTGCTGTTCCTGGGTCGAGGTTGAAGGAGAAAGGAAGGGACTCTGCAATTGTGGCTTTATTCATGCCTCCAGCCTTGCTTTTTCTGAGAACACACTGGGTTCAGGATACTGATCTGTACCCACCAAATCATTCAAATGCAGAGAAGGTCAGTCTACTTTGGGGAACTGTTTATTTATTTTTGGGGGGCGACAGGGTCTCACTATGCAGTTCAGGCTGGCTTTGAACTCACTTTGTAGCCCAGGCTGGTCTCAAACTCACAATGACCCTCCTGCCTCAGTCTCCTAAGTGCTGGGATTACAGGTGTGTGCCGCACGCTCAGCTTGGGGACCTGTGTAAATGCACTAGTGCAGTGAGATCCCTGTATCTCGGGCCTCTCCCTACCCCCACACACTCCAACACAGCTGGGGTGATCTTTCTCAGGGCCGGTGGCCTTGTTTAAGGAAGTCAGGGCAAGAGGTCCTTACCAAGTCCCCAAGCAGCTCTCAAGCTCTGGGCTCTGGAGTTTCCTCCTGCTTGCCCGCAAAGCACACTACTTGGAAAGTGCTCAGTCAGTGTTTCTTGACTGGCGACTCAGCGTGGGCTGCTTTCCTTCCCTTTCCTTCCTGAGAGCCCAGCTGAGTACAGAAGGAAAGGGAAATGAAATAAACATTGCAGGCCCCTCGGCCCACCAGGGTCACAGTATTCACAGTGCTGTTATGAGTCAGAACTGGCCCTTTGTCATTGACTGAGGCTCCGGAACTAACAGCATAAACGAGGCAGGAGAGGAGGAGGGTTTGGGACTTGAGGAATTTGTCCCTCGGTAACACTATCAAAACCCACAGCTTTCAGCAGTCCACTTCTAGTGGGAACACTTCTGAGCCAGAGTCTGGTTGCTGAGTTCTCCTGCACAGAATCACACTGAACCTCATAAGCCCCTGCCAGGCAGGGCTTTTGACAACTTAAAATGAGCCATGAGCAAGTCCCCAGAATGATCTCTTTCAGCTTATTTCCAGGCCAAGTCTCACTGCATCAGAGAGAAGGTGTATGGTTTGTCTTTGCAAATATGCGGGGGAGGGGGGTTGGGAAAAGGGGGCAGATGTTACCCCCATTCATTGTCTATATCAGACAGACTAGAATCTGCCATTCAGAATTAGGGTTCCAAGCTGGGTGTGGTGGCTCACGCCTGTAATCCCAGCACTCAGGAGGCTGAGGCAGGAGCATCGTTGTGAGTTCGAGGCCAGCTTGGGCTACAAAGTGAGCTCAATGCCAGCCTGAATTGCACAGGGAGAGACTCTGTCTCAAAAAGACAAAAAAAACCCCACAATTAAGTTAGGGCTCCAATTTTGCCCACTAGCATTAAATGGAGCAGGCATTTCCTTGGGGACTCACCATAAATACCGAATTTTAACCGTTTCTGACTGTGGTGGTTAGGGCAGAACGCTCATTTGATTGGTTTTGGGGGCACTGGTCGAACATCTTTCTAGGTGGTCTGGGCGGCTCCCGGAGGTGTGGACTTGGGGTCTATGTCTCATTCCTTTTCCTCTCTGGTGCTGCTCCCCTTGTCTGCTCTCTGGTCTCCATAAACTAAGCAGCTGTGCTCTGCCATTCCTTTCCACCATGATGTTTCTCTGCCTTGGAGCCAGATGACCAGGAACTGAATCCACTGAAATGGTGAGATAAATTAAATCTCTTCCCCTTTGAGTTATGGGTGTCGGCACTCTGTCTCAGCAATACAAAAGGTGACTGATACATCTACTTACCTTGTCTTACAGATGCCGAAAGGTAGGACTTCCTGCTCCATACAGTGTAAGATAAAGTCAGTGGAAAGAATAGACTCAGAGTCTTCTGGTTCCTAGTTCACTCACTTCTCAATTCCTTGGACTGCTTCCTCCTCTGGTCTTAGTTCCCTTCCAAGTGCTGTGTGTCAAGAATATAAAATGTGTGTTGGTCTCTGCTCAGTGAGCAGGGGATGGTGCGGTAGCTCAAATATTAAACCCAACTCATTGCTGTTCGGCACTGTGGGTGGGACAATCACAAAGGAATGCAGACTAAATCATTTTTCACAGTGAGCTTTGAGGAGCTCCATTTCTGTGTCTTGGCAAGTGTGTCAGAAATGCAGGGTTTTGTTGATCTGGTTGCTGCCAGTTTTCTATAGCAAATAATCTCATACAATAAATTCTTTTGGACCACATCTGTGTAATATTGTGTCATGAATATTTGAGCTTTGCACCTAAGAAGATACATTTGCAGCCTCAGTCACTAAGCTGGCGTGGCCATTAGTGCTTCTGCTGTGTTGATCTTTGAGTCCTAAACAGATCATTACTCCTTGACTGCAGGGTCTGTCCATTCCTTAAACTTCTTTGTATTTCTCACAGTAAGTAGTACCATGCAACACTGTGAATTTTGTATTGTACAAAATTTTGTTTCAGAGTAAATGCTGAACAAAAGTGAAATACATCAATTAAAAAGAGAGCTGAGATGTACTCTTTTGTGTCCAACTATCAACTTGTGTCAGTAATGCAATTTTCCCTTATTTTTCTCACCTCGTACATCCCAAATGCAGACCAGCCACTTATGGGTCAGCTCTGAACACTTTGAGCCAGGTTTGAAGAAAGAAATGCTGAGGGCTACCCCTGGAGATATGTAGACCCAGAAAGTGTTAGAGGTTGAAGGCATCATAGAGAGCATCTTGCTAGATGCTTCTCAAACATTTCTCTTGAAGACAGATGTCTTCAGAGGAGTGGCATAGGTGAATTTGTTTGGGTCCAGGTGCTTTTTATTTAAAAAATCGTATTCATACACACTGTCCCACTTCAACTGCTAGATCATAGGACTGATATCTTAGTTTGTTTGGTGTTGCTATAAGAGGATACCTGAAACTGGATGATTTCTAAGGAAAAGAGATTTATTTAACTCACAGTTCTGGAGGGCCAGGAGCATGGTTCTGGCATCTATTTGCTTCTCATGAGAACCTCACAGCGCATGACATCACACTGTGGGAACACAAAGGAGTGTGAACAGTAGCAAGAAGTGTGTAGGGAGGACAGCAAAACACCAAGGATAAGCTTGCTTTACAACAGTCTGCTCTCATGATAACCAGTCCAGTCCCAGGAGACCCAGCTTACTTCTGAGAGACCTAACCCAGCCTCTAAGGAAGACACTAAATCATTTAGAAGGGCAAAACTCCTCACCAATTATCTCTTAAATGTCCAGCCACCTATCTATATTGTTACATTGGGGATCAAATTTTAATACAGTTTAATGGGGACAAACTTTATCCAAACCATAGCATCCAGGGAAGCTTCCTTCCTTCAGGTAAGGCATTGGCAGACCCTCTACCCAGTCAGCACCAAGCACATGCCCTCCATCAGGAGTGCGGGATTCGGTTGGAAGCAGACTGGGAGTTAGAAGGAGAAGCCAAAGTACCCAGTTGGTCTGTCTCCTCCTCTTACCAGTTCCACCTTGTTCAGACAGTGAGGGACCCCAACTTCCTGCCAACACTTCCCTTTTCAAATTTTTTATTTTTGATTAGCTTCTTATAATTTTACATCTTAATGGGGTACAGTGTGATATTTCAACACATGTGTACAGCATGTGCTCATCAAATCAGGGTAATTAGCCTTTCCTTCTCCTTACCATTTTTAAAAAAATATTTGGAGACTTCAAATATCTCTCTTCCAGATAATCATAAAATAAGGTAGCTTGGTTTGAGTGGATGCACATTTCTGTGACTCTTTACAGGTACGTGCATGCTTTAGACTCCGTTCTCCCACACGTAATTATCTCTGACAACATTTGTATTTAATTAACAAGAATCCTTTATTCCAGATTAATGTAGGTATATTTTATGAACTGAATAATGCCTTTTCCAGAGGGTAGTTTGGATTAAAATGGTATATAAAATGTATAAGGGCTGGGGATATAGCTCAGTGGAATAAGCGCTTGCCTAGCAAGTGCAGGGTCCTGAGTTCGATCCCCAGTACCGCCAAAAAAAAAAAAAAAGTAAAATGTATAAGTTTGAACTATTTGAAATTTCTGATAGCTATTTTTGACATACAGCTATTTTGCATGGTCTAGATGAATGCATTTGAAATTAACCAGCAGGAACAGCAAGGAGTGTAAGGGCATGTAATCACTCATTCACTGACCCTCTCAGAAAATCTCCAGGGATCACTCTTATATGCAGATCCATGCTCTAGATACTTACAGAGCCACAGAGAAGAATCCAGCACAAACCCTGGGGCTTCCTGGAATTGTTATAAGGCAGACATCATTACAAATAATAAAGAGATCTGGAATAAATTCTGTGAGAGAGGAAAGAGAGCTTTCTTCCAACTAAGAATATGAATATTTCCACGAATGTGACAGTGTTAGAGTGTGATGTTTTAAGATAGGTTATGTTTTTATGCTCACATATTAGAAAAGAGGAAAATATTCTAGGGAGATGGAAGAAACCAGGAGTTGAGAGAGAAGGAAAAAGGCTGGGTGATTCTGGTTTATGCACAATAAACAGAAATTAGTCTTGGCTGGAATGCAGTGGAGGAAAATCATGGGACAAAACAGTGGAAGAGAAAGTTGGGACCAAATTATGGGGAGCTTTGCAGCAACAAGGAATCACAAAGGTTTTCCAACTAAAGAACAATATAATTAGATTTGAGTTACAGGCAAAATTACCACACAGCATGAGGAGTTTGAAGCGCAGTGGGAAAGACTGGTGGCCTTAGTCTGAGAGGAAGGTAGTAGAGAGAAAGCAGAGTAGTAGCAATGACAGATTCTTAATCTGACCACGTCAAGGTGACTACACCTAGTGCTAATTTTCTGTGAATTAAGAAATGAAGATTGGGTGTATCTCCTTCAAGCCATGAGATCTCACAGAGAAGGAGATTGAACCCAGGGCCTTTATGCTGACCTAGATCCCCAGACCCTTTTAAAAAAATTTTCTTAGAGGTAGGGTCTTGTTAAATTGTCCAGAGTAGCCTCAAACTTGTGATCCACCTGCCTCAGCCTCAGAATGCTGGGATTACATGTGTTACCATCATGTCTGGCTGGCTTGATGTTATGTTAGACCTTCATTTTTCTTTTGTCATTCTTGGATCTTTTAAAATGTTAAATATTTTGTGTTTCATCCTTTATGCTGTCAGGAAAAAATAATATAGAATTTGTTGACGAAAATTTGGCATGTTATGTCAAACACATTTAAGTTATGCACATGTGTTCAAACTTCATTTCTAAGAATGAATTGTTATGAATTACCAGTTTCATAATTATCTGTAAAGAAGCTTCCATAATGATGTTTATAGGAGTGATGCATTAAAAACTACTTGATATCCAACATTACGGCAAGGGGTTGAAGAAAATAAATTCTGATACATATGACCTAAAATAGTGGTGATACATAGGATCGAGGGTACTTCTTGATGACAAAGCTTTAAAATATTTACAATACATGTTAAATAATTCTGGGAAACCATACAATTAGAAGATTTTATTTTTATCAAAATGTGATTTCTTTTAGCCATGCATGGTGGTGCACACCTGTAACACCAGCATCTGGGAGGCTGTGGCAGGAGGACCACTATGAGTCTGATGGCAACTTGGGTTACATGATGAGTTCAAATCCAGCCTGAACTACAAAGCAAGAGCAGGTCTCAAAAAAGATATGATTTACATTTTTAAAAAAACTGAATCAGGCCAGGGATACAGCTCAGTGGCACAAGTGCCTGCCTGGCAAATGCAAGGTCCCGAGTTCGATTCCTGATACCAAAGGAAAACAAATAAAAAACTGAATCATATGCAACAAAGCACTCAAAATAACTAATAACAAAGCGACAGTTTTTTTTTTCATCTTTGTGATTTTTTTTCCATTTTTGGCAATGTAGATGAGTATCAGTTAGGAATGTTCTTGTCTACCCACAAATGACAGAAACCTGACCAGAGTGGCTTCACCTAACGGGATCCCTCATCATTCTCTAGAAATGTGGTGGCTTCTGGTTTGGGGTTTTGATAATGTCAGGGAAAACAGCATCTCTGGGAGGATTAGGGGCTTTTCTTTACGCTTGTCACATTAGCCACAAGATGCCACAGTCCTAGCCATCCTGTCTGCATTCCAAGCAGAAAGCAGGCGGACAGGGGAAGGAGCAACACGGCAGTGTTCAGTCTTACTGATCAGAGTTGGAATGTGTGCCCTCTCCCCTCCAAGTGCAAAGGGATGCTGGGGGTTGAGCATCTTAGTTTTTCTTGCCTTTTATCAAGCGGTAGACAAGGAAAAAACCATGGAGAATGCTCAGTACAGTCAATCTCTGGTGTCTGATAAAATATACACTAATTTGATAATAGGGTTAATTTTTAAAAGATTGTTAATAGTCAATAGATTATTTTAATGGGGGACAAATAAACACTGTTAGCTATAATACCATTGAATTGTTTTGTTAATAATATTTGCCATTGGATTATTTTGTTAATAATATTTGCCATGTGTATAGCACTTTACAAGGTCCTTATAGAGGAAAGGGCATTTGTGACATGGTCGATCATTGAAAGACTCATAGTCTAGCATACAGGACATGTCCTACATTCAGACAAAAGTATAGGCTAGAACCCAATGGGAAAAAAGTGTCAAAAGCAATCACAGAGTCAGGAACTGCTCTGAGATATCAGCAAGGGCATAGGTGTGGCTAGTGACATTCACTGGAGGAGGTGGCACCTGTGTTTGGTTTCACAGGATGTGAAAATTCTGAGGGATGACACCAGGAGGGAGTCTTCAGGCAGGGCAGCAGCCATGCCAGGGCCCAGAGATGGCCGTGGATGTTACATGCGGACTACTGCGGAGACTGGGTGAACCTGATGACTAGGGAGTGCTACCGTGAACTTGAGTAGGTTTTCAGACATCAAAGTATTTTCATTCCAAGGTGAAGGGAAGGCCACATGTCCCTCCAGGGAGCTCTTAGCTCATTCCTGTGACATTTGTCTTGCTGAGTCAGCGTCTCTGCAGGCCCGTTCCTGTTGTTTTTAAGGCGTCTGGATGCCAAGAGTCTGGTTCCTGCCATCAGGCACCTACCTGCCTGCACTTTCCACCCCACCAGGGGCTGCCTGGATCAGCTTCTGTCTCCCTACTTTGTGCACCTGCTTTGCTAGCTCTGTCATTTGCTTTCAGGAAAAGTCCTTGGCTGCGACTTTGTGACTCCAGGCCACCTCAAGTGCCAGCACCTGCAAGTTGAGACTTGTGATACGTGGCTGGGATGCTTGGAAAGATGCTTGGAGAAAGTGATTTTAGGTGAACAGAACAGATGAGGTTCACTGTTAACTCGGGAGCTGTGGGGAGAGGCTGTGTGGACGTGCACTGGGAGCAGAGCCAGGGGACTTGCATGAGGGGAGAACCTGTGGCTCAGGGATCTGTGATGATTACAGAAGGAGCACTGGACAAGGAGCAGACTCTGCTACCAACAGGCCTTGGGACTTAGGACTCAGAACCTTGTGTAACCTCTGTAGACCTCATCTGCTAAGTTGAGATAGCAACACCTGCCCTCCCCCACTCCGGTTTAACGGTCCATACCTACTGAACACAGGTTATGTGTGATGCCGTTTCTGTCTAAGGAAAAGACTGAGATAACTTCAGGACTTCAGGACACTCATACACACAGAGGGATCTTCCTTGGAGGGCCTGGGTGGTGGAACAGGTGATTGTAAGCAGCAGCAAAGTATAAAGGTTAATGATCACTGTGTATTAATTAATCATGAATGAGGTAGGGGCACCAAATGTGGGGCTTCCCTTCAGGGACCTTCCTGAGGGCAATGACTCCACCTTTTCCATCCCTGTGCACTGGGGACTCAACTCTGACAAGACAGGGGGTCGGCCCTCGGAGCGCACAGCCTGATGAGAAAGACACATTTAGATAATTACCAGCTAAGTGACAAGCACTGAGACAGCTCTAAGTCAGAGAATGAAGAGAGCGTGGGGATTCCAGAGGGTTCCAGAGGAGGTGAGGTCTGAACTAAGACAGCTGTGAAGAATAGCAGAGAGGCGATCAAATCTAAATGACAGTTATTAGCGAAAATATCTGTCAGGCATAAGGATCACTGATCATTGCTCTCTATGAATTGTCCTAGTTTTGCTTTTTCTGACTAGTTGCTTCTTTCACACCTAAGGGATTGGAATGAGGATGAGTCACGGAGGCTGGATTCAGATTCTTATCTCACCTCCTGGGGTGGGACCTGAACCGCTTATCCCATCTCTCTGGACTACCACTGTGTGCACGATGCTACAAGGAAGAGAAGGGACATCAACCATGGAACACCTCTGCTGGTGGGGTAACCTCCCGTCTAAAGAATGGGAGTCAGAAGCAGAGTCCTATCTCGCCAAAAATGTGAAATCTGCATTTTCCTGGCCCACTTGGCAGCCATGTTGGTGACCCATGCTGTCCCAATAAAATGTCACTGGTCAGTGGTGAAGCCTCTGAAGAAGGACACTGTCATACCCAGGGCTGTATCTCTGTAAATACAAGTCACAGAGTTCAGGATCCACAAGAGTGGCAGCAGTTTTCTCACCTGCCATCTTCCATGGCCTATTTTGGGGCTCTGCTCCTCAATTCTGGCTGTTGGGTCCTCTCCCTGCCTTTTGGTTCTGATGCTTTCTTGGCTGAATTTGGTTGCCTGCTTGGACGAGATGCTTTCTTAGGGTTTCGACTAGATACTGTCCCAGGCTCCTTCCATCTGAGCAGCCTGCGGTTCTAGAATCTGTGCAGTGCTGGGCCCTCGATCAATGCTGAGTAAGGACACCATGGGTAGCAAGGTCCCGGCCTGGTCTTTCTGCTGTGCTTTCCATTATCTCTCCCAGGGGTCTAAGAGGCGCCTGCACGGAGGCAGCAGGAGGAGCCACGTCAGCAGGAGGGAGGAATATTCTGTGCTGCCCTCTGATTTCATCTGTTTTCTGACAATGGTCAGCACCGAAGCAGCATCTCTCTGTGTGGTGTTCATCTGCAGAGGCTGTGGAAGACGTGGAAGGTGCGTTTCCTGTCCCTACGGAACTATAGTCTGATGTGGAAGAACAAACTAGCTTGTCTTCATCTTTTTTTTTTTTTTTTTTTTTTTTTGCGGTACTGGGGATCGAACTCAGGACCCTGCGCTTGCCAGGCAAGCGTTTATTCCACTGAGCCATATCCCCAGCCCTTGTCTTCATCTTTTAGCACTAAGCAGGGTGGAGGAGATTTAAGCACTCAGAGCAAGGAGAAACAAGCCGGTAGAAGACGGAGTAGGGGATTTTGTAAGATTTAGATAAGCTGAAGGGAGCAGCACAGCCAACACCCAGAGGTGACAGTGAGGTGACAGTTTACAGTTGGGAGGCCTTGGGCTTACGGTGGGGAGCAGCAGGGATAGATGTGAAGCCCTGCTTGGGGCTCCCTTGATCACATCACAGGACATGAGGAAGGGACAGCGCCATCCGCAGCTGTCAGAGTGGGGGTGGAAAACATCAATAAACAGGACACCAACAACAAGGAGAGAAGCCCCTAGCTTGGTTCAGAAGGTATCTCAGTCCATTTGTGCTGCTTTAACAAAATACCCAAGACTGAGAGTCATAATCCCATAATCCTGAAGACTGGAAAGTCCAAGATCAAGGTGCCAGTGGGTTTCCAAGATGGTACCTGCTTGCTGCATCTTCACATCAGGAGGGACAGAAGAGGCGGAAGTTGCACCTTTGAATGTTTTACAAAGGCATTCATCTACTTCTGCAGGCTCTGCTCTCAGGACTTAATACCAAGAAGGCCTCAGTTATTATTACCACAGGAAGGCTGAACGGAACACAAACATCCAAGCCATAGAAGGAGTTACGCAGAGCCTCAGGGGAGCTCATTGAATCCTGTCTGTGTGGAGCGCCTAGTGGAAATGGGGCCAGGCATTGCTCAAGGGACAGAGATACACCAATAAACAAAAAGCAGTCTGTTCTCACAGACTTTTGCTCCATGAGGGCCAAGTAGCTGATGCATAGACACGCACACATGTTTATATATACAAGTATATATACAAGTGAAGGTCACCTTGAGATGTACAGCAAGACTAAGAGTACCCAGGAGAGCTCTTCCGGGGAAGCATACATTATACTTGGAGCACTCAGGGAGATGCTTCTGAGCAGAAATCCAAAGGAGGAGAGCAAGTTATTTGGGTTCTGGGGAGAGGAAACAGCAGGTGCAAAGGACCTGAGCCAGGAGCATGCTTGATGCTTCAAGGGCAAACAAGTCCAGCGTGGCCGAAGGAAAATGAGCCTATGGAAAGTGATAGGGGAGAACATCAGGGAAGCAGCTGCGGTGAAGGGAGATCCTGAGAAGTCATGGAAAACACCAAGGGAAAATGACTCACACGGTTACCAGAGCAAACATTACTGACTACAATCCCTCCTGCCCTGCCTGTGGGGGGTTCCCAGGGGTGAGCTGCACTGACAGCACTTGAACCTCAAAAGAGCAAGAGGATGCCAAGAGCTTGTGGAGCAGGCTTCACCCCTTTCTGTGTGGAGCCGTCCTCCGCCGTGCCCCAGGTGGCTGTTCTGTAACCCTGGCGCAGCAGCATCTGGCCATGCAGCTGCCTGGGGCTCCCGCTCCCTCTGAGCCTGGGCTTGCCTTTGACTGCACACGGTAAGTGCTGATCTCCCACAAGCAGCAAGAGCACTAACTGCGGAAGGTTTCTCCAGGATTTCCTACTTTTAAAAATCTATTTGGCAATGTCAGAAGTGTCCACTCTCACCTGGGTTTGCTGCTGTAATTCTTGTATCCCGTTCACCCCTCACCTGGCCATTTCACTCAGCTGTATCTAAAGGCGGTGGCCGACTGCCCTCCCTACATTAATGACATCTGTCACCACTTTAAGCCTGACTGAGTACACCTCTAGGTTCTCCCCTTTAAGAACACTCCGAAGTGTTGTTTCCCTCCAGCTCAAGGGAGGCGAGCCCTTGCTTGCAGCCCAAGTTTTCTCATCAGCTAGTTCTACACATCCTCCCCTTTCCAGCACTGTCTCTCTTGTGCTCACTGGGTTTCTCCCTCTGCATCACCACCATCTAGATGCCAGGAGACAGAGAAAACAAACTCTGCAGTTGTCACTGTGGACTGAAAATAGGGGCGTGGCCTTTGGAGATTTTATAAGGTCAGTGCAGAAGAAAATTGCATTGGGAATAGAAAGGGCAGTGTATTGAGATTCTCCTGATAGGATCACTTCCTCAATAGATGGATGAGAAAGGATCTTTAGGGAAATCAGCTTATACACCTATGGGGACTAAGAAGTCTCACGACATTCCACGTGCAAACTGGAGACCCTGAGAATATAGTATTGTGGCTCAGTTCAGGTCCAGAGGCCTGAGAATCCAGGGAAACAAATGGGTTGAATCCCGGAGTTTAAAGATCAAAAAGCGTGGAGCTCTGCGTTCATGCCCACCCTGGCTGAGAGTCTATCTTCCCCATTTAGTTCACTTAGACACACTCCAGTTTCCTCTGCAAACACTTCACACACACACACACATACACACACACACACACACACACACACACACAAATGGCTTACCAGTTATCTACTCAGTAAACCAGTCAAGCTGACACCTGAAGTCCACACCATCACAGGTAGGTTTTGCAGAAAGCAAGGATTCAGTGTCCTGGGCCTGCTAGTTATGGGCTGAGCTCCAAAGGCAGCTTCCAGCAGAGGCTCACGGTGTTATTTCAAGGAGAGGGCTCACAGTGGCTAGGCAGCAGGAACCAGGCAACTGAGAGGCTCTGACTGAGGGGCTGCCACACTCCAATCACTCTCATTCCTGCAGATTCTCAACGCATCCTTCCCTGTGTCCCTCCACCCTCAGACATTCTGTGGCTGTGACCTGAGATGCATTCTCAGTGGGATGCTTAACTCAAAGTCCTGCAGGGCTTCCTTCCTGATTCTGACTCCCTAGCATGGGACCTGTAGTCTCTCTCAGTCTTGGTTTCATTATCTGCAAAGTGGGAATAATAACGGTTCCTACTTTGAAGCACAGTTCGAGGTTCTCCAGGTATGGGTAGCCAAAGGCAGCCTCACACTGTACACTCTACATGGGTGAATTATATGGTATAGTTGTATCTCAGTAACCCCATTTTTTAATGGGGTGGCTTCGATATGCAAAAATACAAAGCACTTAGAATCACTGATGCATAAAAAGTGTCTAGCACTGAGTATTGATATAAAATGACTATCTCAAGGTACAAGGGAGTCTCCCAGGCTTTTGCCCATGTCTGGTGAGAATCCTTGCAGCATGAATTATGCCTGTCAGACACAGGCACTCCCCTGTCCTTGAAATGAAAAAAACAAATGCAATGACAATAGGAAACCTCAGGTCTTCGGGGAAGTGGACAAGACCTTCTTTGTACAGATCTCCTGGGAGCCATGGCTACATTTCACCTCTCAGAAGAATCTCTAAAAGGAGAGTTTAGAGTGACAGAGAACCAAGACAGTGGCTACTGGCAAATGGAGACCCCCTCAACTAAACACGTACTTGGTCTTGCACCAGACCGTGAAGGAGATTTTAAGTCAGAGTAGATGTGGCTTTTTTGCCCTTACGGGACTTCCAGTCCTGTTCAAAGACCAGGGGAAAACGAATGAGGATCTGGGTTGCAGCAGTTAGAGGAGGGTTCAGACAGTGGGAGTCTTCAGTGCAGAGGCGGCGCCGTGGGAATGGGAACACCTGAGCGGGTGGAAGAGCGGTTCACTTCAGAGCTAGGCCAGGCACAGCGGCACGGGTGAGAGCGCGTCTATTTACCCACGGAGAGAGCAAGAGGAAGCACCTGCCCCAGGGGAGGCCCCAAGCCAGGGAAGACGGACTAGTTCTCTTTATCTATGGACCTTCCTGTTGGTAGGGGTGGGCCACAGGTCTGGGTCGCCGGGATAACGGAGAGCTCTTGGCAGTCCTCAGAGGGTAAACACAGTACAGATGGCAGTTTCGGCGCACTAATGTCCACGAGGTTTCTGCTACATGGATATTAACCTTACCCTCCTCACCTACATGCTGGAGTTCATTTTCTTACACATATCCTACACAGAGAGTGGGGAGGTACATCCAGGCTGCAGGCCAGAGAATGTCAGAGCTCAGCCGCTCTGCCCACCACACTGCACCTCCTCCCACCCAGGGACTCTAGTTCCTGTTGTTTCAGGGGGAGAGAGGACTTTGGGGGCACTCCTGCTCCCCACAGGTGGGGAGACTGTCACACAAAAGCCCTTGAGCAGGGATCTCCAGGACTGTCTTTCAGGCAGTTCTCTTATTTTCCCTTCTAATGTAAGAGAATATTTGATACTAGCGAATTGGGGGATGGATACACAGGGGTGACAGAACCATGCCCACAGAGCTGCACTGTGAATGGCCACAGACGATGAGAGAGAGAGCATCTTGGACTGAATCCACCACAAGCTGTCATGGGACCATCCGCTCGCTGAGCTTCAGTTTCTGTCATTTTCAAAAGGAAGGCTTATACCAGCCTGTAATCCCAGTACTCTGGGAGGCTGAGCAAGATCCTGTCGCAAAACAAAAAACAGAAAGGGCTGGAGATGTAGCTCAGTGTGAAAGTCCTGGGTTCAATCCCATCAAAAACAAAAACAAAATGGTAAGGAGCTCTAGGACCTGTTTCTGCTCCAGAGCCCTGTGGTAAATTATGGTGAAGTAATTTCAGTGCAGGATCCTGCTTCTTTGCCCCACGCCCCCACTATTAGCTGACACCTCTAGTGTCTGAGCAGGGCCTTGGAAGTGTTTGCTGCTTCCTGTCCCTCACCCTTCCTTTTTCTCTCTCTGAATGGTCTGGGTACCCAGAGCTGCGTGATCAGTAGCTACAAAGCTTCTTTTGCAGGAAAGCGACTGCATTTTCCCAGGGTGGGCTGCAGGAAATCGCCTGCTTGGCACCTGCTCTCCTCTAGGCAGGTGGGGAAGGCCGTGGAATTG